>PVKP010012438.1:0-58354 GCA_004027715.1 Plecturocebus donacophilus | reverse complement strand
TGGGGGGTGGGGAGTTGGGGAGAGACAGCATGGGGAAAAATGCCAGATATAGATGAAGGGGAGGAAGGCAACAAACCACACTGCCAAGTGTGCACCTATGCAACAATATTGTATGTTCTTCACATGTACCCCAAAACCTAAAATGCAATAAAAAATAAAATTTAAAATATATATATTTTTTGAAAAACAACACTGGAGATGGAGAGTGAGAGATAGAGAAAGATATTTTAAAAAGAAGTCATGCCCTAAAAGCAGAGAAAGTATTCACAATACGTATTTGTAACAATTGAGTAGAATCAAGTATCCAGAATATAATGAACAATTATGAGACCAAAAAAAACTGGTTAGAGTTCTGAGCAGACATTGCAGAAAAAAAAGTTACATAAATTACACATCATTAGCTATCAGGAAAGTGCAAATAAAAACCATAATAAAAAGTATTCTTTTAACTTTTTTATGTTTACATATGTTTAGATATGCAAATTCTTACCATTGTGTTACAGTTGTCCGTAGTATTTCATACAAGTAACATGATATACAGGTTTGTAACCTAGGAACAATAGCACACACCATAAAGCCACGGTAAGTAGGAGGTTTTTATATGTATGCCCTGTGATATTCACATAAGGACAAAATTACCTAATGACACATTTCTTAGGACATATTCCCATCATTAAGTGACACATTACTGTATCATCGTTGAACTGTCTAATTTTTAAATCAGTTCTTTCAGTTTTTATTTTATGTCTTTTGTAGATTTGTTGTTAAGTACATATATGTTAATGATTGCTATATCTTTCTGATCGATTGACCCTTTTATAATTAGGAAATGTCCCTCTAGAAATATTTTTTTTCTTTAAAGACTGCTGTGTTGTCTGACAGCCTTATGATGTTTGTGTGGTATTTTTTTTTTAATACTTTTACTTTCAACCTATTTCTGTATTTGAATTTCAAAGCCTATAGTTGAATCTTGTTATTTTATTCAGCCTCACAGTCTTACTTTTGATTGGATTATTTAATCTATTCATATGCTCTTATTGATAGGATTTGATTTATATTTTACATTTAGCTCTTTGTTGTTTTATACATCTTGTATTTTTAAATTTTTTCTGTTTATTCTTTCTTGCTTCCTTTTGCATTAAATAAATATGTTCCAGCCTAGCTTTTTAATCCAATTTATATTTTATTTTTTATTTTCTTAGTAGATACACTAGAAATTATAGTATAAATCTTAACTGATTATATTCTAGCTTTATACTGATTTAATTACAATGAGATGTTAAAATATTCCACCCATATTGTTCATTCCCTTCTCCACTTTTTTATGCAATTACTGGTATATACACAGTTTATATTTGATATAGACCTAATGATACATGGTTTTAAATATTAGCTTTGTATTACCATATATATTTTACAGAGGCTAACGAAAGAAGAAAAGCAAAGATACATTCACAGATTTTGTTATAGTAACCCTTTTTTTTACTGTTTCTTGCTTTCTTCATTTCTTGAGGATTTGAGCTACTAATTAGTGTCATTTGTTTATGCCAATACAGCTTTTTTCCACTCATCTGTTGTATATTGTTACTGGCAAATGTATTACATTTCTAAATGTTATAGGTCCAGCAGTGCAAGTACATACTTTGAGACAATTGCTTTTTAAATCAGTAAAGAGAAGAAAGGAGGAAATAAAATGCAATTATACAGTCTTTTGTAACTACCAACATAATTATCTCAACCAGCACTTATTGTTTTTTATTTTGAAGAACTTCCTTTAGAATTTCTTGTAAGGTGTGTCTGTAAGCAATGATTGTGAAGCTAAAATTCTCTTTATTTTTCATAATTTTTGGAATTTAGTTATAATTAGTAAAACATGAATATAATAATCTTGATTTACAATTCTTTGTTTTGTTTTGTTTTCTCACTATCATCTCTTTGAATATGTTGTACC
The DNA here is from genome assembly GCA_004027715.1 of Plecturocebus donacophilus. Lineage (NCBI taxonomy): Eukaryota > Metazoa > Chordata > Mammalia > Primates > Pitheciidae > Plecturocebus > Plecturocebus donacophilus. The sequence continues at coordinate 56,403 of PVKP010012438.1, read as the reverse complement.
TTTCTAGAATTCATTGTTTAGATAAGAAGTCAGCTAACAGTCTTATTAGGATGCAAACATGCATAATGAGTCATTTCTCAATTTTGCTTTAAAGATTTTCTCTCTGTTTTTGACCTTTAACATTTGATTATGATGTGTCTGAGTGTAAATCTCTTTGTGGTTATCCTATTTGGAATTTATCATAGTTCTTGAGGGAGCAGATTACATTTTTGTCAAATCTGAAAGACTTTCAGTTATTATTTCTTCTTATTTCTTCTTCTCTCTCTCCCTTCTCCTTCTAGTCTAATTACACATATTTTCCTGGATAAGTATTTATTACATTCTTTCAGGCACTACTTTTCTTTGATCTTTGGTGCTTTAGATTACATAATCTCTATTGATCTACCTTCAAGTTTGATTATTCTTTTATTCGTCCAATTCAAAACTTTTTAAATTGCTCTGGTTAATGCCTAATTTGGGTTATTGCTTTTTTCCAACTGCAGAATTTTCATTTCATTGTTTATAGTAATTTCTATGCTTTTATTTATACTCTGTATTGAGTAAGATATTTTCATTTTATCTTCTTGTATTTTTTGTGCATAATTTTCTTTACTTTTTGAATATATTTATGGTAACTGCTTTCAGTCTGTGATGGCTGATTTTACAATGAACTTTGCTGAGACAGGAAGTTCCAAAATTGTCATTTCTAGGAGTGTCTTTAAGAGTTTTTCTGGATGAAATTAGAATTTGAATCAGTGGATTCGGTAAATTAGATGTATCTCCTCCAAATACAGGTGGGTATTGTTTAATCTGTTGAAGGCCTGCATAAAGTAAAAAGGAGGAGGAATGAGAAATTTGCCCTTTCTTCCTACCTACCTCCATAAACTAGGACCTCAGTCTTCTGCCTTTGTTTGGGGGTTTATATCATCAGCTTCTCCGGTTCTCAGTCCTGTTAAAACAAATGGCCTCATTGCCTGGGTGCCACTTGAAGTTGGCACAGCTGAGGAAATCAAGGACACAGACACTCCAAGTGTGAGGTTAGAGCAGAAGTTTAATAAGTGAAAGAAAGCTCTCTGCTGCAGAGATGGAGCCCAAAAAAGGATTGCTGTTATTACAGCTGAATGCAAAGCTTTTGTAAACAACCAATGAAGGCTGGGGGTCTTATTTGCATAAGGAGAAAATTTCTGGCAGCTCCACCCAACTGTCTTGTGCATATGAACCCTTAGCTTGAGTTACTCCATATTGATTTATTTCTCTTATTGCACATGGCAAATGTGTTAGGGGATGGAATTTTCCATTGTGGGCATGTCTGGGCAAGTCACATGTGTATAGCCTTTCTTCTGTATGTGGCTGTGGGCATGTCTTAGATAAGCCCCTATGTGCAAGGTCCCTTATCTATGCCTGCAGCTTGATTTTCTAGGCTGTGCTTTGGTTTGAAAGAATTTAACCAAGGACCCACCATAACTGACTGCCTGACCAGTTTCTTCCTTTCTCCTCTCTCATTGCAGACTCAGATGCCACTAGCTATCCTGAGTCTAAACCTTGCAGATGGCAGACTGTGGGACTTCTAAGCCTTCATAATTGTATGAGCAAATTCCTTATAATACATTTTCCTATCTATATATCTATATCCATTTATTATCTAGCTACCTATCACCTATTTCCTACTGGCTCTGTTTCTCTGGAGAACCCTAACTAATATAAGGATTTTGTCTTTTAGTTCCATTATCAGGGCTCCTTTGAAGATGGATTCAATTTCCTGCCTTTGTTTTCTGAGTATGTATATATTTACTCATTTATTTGTTTGTTTTTAGAAAGCTGGCCATTTTTGATGACACCGCATAGCAACTCTACATCCTGAGAGTCTCCAGAGGCTGCTATTGTTTGTTGCTTGGTCACTTTTTGTTTGTTTCTTTATAGATTTTACTGAACTAATCCTGTAAAATCCCTTTTCTTTGCATTTGGGAGCTTCTAATATTCCTGCTCAAATTATTCATCCCTTATTTTTATCTTTCAGTTGAACTTCCCATGAATCAGTAGGTTCTGTCAGTCCTAAGTTGACCTAAGCTGTTTATTTTATTTTATAAAGGCTTTACATAATGTACCTGGGCCATTTAGATTATACTGTATTCAGTTAGATGATGCTGTGTGTGTGTGTGTGTGTGTGTGTGTCTGTGTGTGACTTTTTAAGTTCTAAGTTTAGCTAGACATCACTAGTTTGGAGTCACCCTATTCTATCACTCCTGAGTGAATTTGGCCTTGGGATGCACACAGTATTCCAGAATGCCAGGAATTAGGTTATTTGTTTTAATTCTCAGTGTCTAGAATCATCCATGGTTCCCAGTAGCTTTCTATTCTATTAGAGGTTTTATTTAAGCCCCTGTATTGGTGGATCTTTTATCCTCTGTTGATGAGTTTGTGGCTTGTGGATATGCTGCAGTCAATCCCACATCTTGCTCTGATTTCTCATGAGTGGGTGCAAACTAGTGCATGTTACAAACTAGTGCTCAAGCTCCATAATTCCCAGGGTATCTCTCAATCCAGAAGGTCTATTCTTGACCTTCTCATTCCTTGTTTCTCTCTATTAAACTTATTATGGAACTACCAAATCCCTCTTATTTTTTCTCTAACAAGATCTCTTTCATTTTTTTGACATTATCCTTTGGCATGAAGTTTTCTATTTTCTGATACAAATAAAGTGTAGGGGAAATAAAACTCCACCTTAATGCTCTCAGGTTCCAATAGAGTCAAATAATTAAAATGACTTATGATATAGATGAATAGAGAAAAAACCTAATGTAAGTTTTATGTAGCACTGGAGCCCTCATAAAGAAATGAAAACCCCAAAGAAACAAAGTCAGTTACTTATTTACTGAATTGGACAAAAGTCAATTTGAAAATGTGATAAGGCCAAAGGTCTTAGGTTAGCATAGTTAACTGGTTAGAGAAGCAGCTAAAAAGGTAAGAGTTGGTGTACCAAAGCTTAAGTTTCAACTTTCTTGTCCTTGATTAGAATGTTTTTCTCCAGTATAGGGAAGGTATCTTTCACATGGGAATTTCCTCTGCTTTTAAGAAATAGCATGAATGTCAGAATGATCTCCTTGCACCTGCTGTTTTTCATGTGCCTTTAATTTACTCTATATGCCAAGATGGTGTATTTTTAACTTCTTCAAAAGTCAGTGCCCTCAGGCAGAGCTTTTTCTGGAGGTTCACACTGTCTCTACAGTATAGGGATTTTTTTAAAGTACATTAAAATAATGCGAAGTACCTCCTTATTATGTATAAGCAAACTGAATTTAAAAACTAATCTCAGATGAGGGTTAGCTATGTGTTCTGTTTTGTTTTAGCCTACATAGTGAGATATTTTAAAATCTGTGCATTATTTGATTATTTTTTCTACTTTTGCAATTTCATAGTACATTTTCGAGGGATACTTAATATTACCTGCTACTATTCACTAAATATCATTAGTACTATACCAATCATTGTGACTGTCAAAACACTCTAGCAAATTTATATATACTTTTATAAGAATGTGATCATACCATTTATATATTCTATAATTGCTATGTTTATGACTATATCTTTGACAAAATTTAATTTTAGTTTGTGAAGATCTACCTCATTTATTTAACTGCTATCTAGTTTTAATATTATGTGTATATATATATATATATATATAATTCTAAAATTAATATCAGGTTGGCTTCTATTAAAATTTTCCAGGTAGATTTGATTCCACAGGTTCTTATTTAAAAACTTCTAGAAGTAATTTCTTTCAGTTTGATTTGTTATCATTATAGTTAGACCAAACAAAAATTACTTTAAAAATACATCATGCCTTTTAGATTAATTTTACTTTTCACAAACATGATCTCTTTTAATTTTCACAAACTGCTAAGACTCTATTATGGTATGTTGTACAGGAAAAATGAGAATCAAAAGAGCAAACTTTTTAATGCTGACTTTTTTGAAATGACTGAACAAGATTAAGAGTCAGAGGGAAATTTAATACCAGGTATTATGGCTCTTCTTTTGCACTCTATAGCAGCCCCTCTCCTATGTCTGATTTATCCACTTCACACATCTACCAATAGTCTTGAAATATGGTCTTTTAAAATATTCTTCCTTCATCCAACTTTCCTGAGAAGGACCTAGTGTGTAAATTGAAATGTCTCTTCCAAAGAAAGCCTATAAGCAACGAAATTGTTTAGAAATTGGGGAAATGTCTGTTACCTTTCCTGCAAGATCATATTCCATTTATCAATTGCAATTGCCTAGATCAAAGCTGAAGGACACATGAAATTCATTATGAAGCCTGCAAACTGCAGAACATGTGGCATTTATATCTTTAGTTTGTTTCAGTATAAAACCTTGAAATTTGCCCTTGTATTCTGAACAGATTTTTAACAAGCATTATTGCTATTGTGTGTTCAATATCAAACAATAAACAAAGATAATTTCCTTGAAAAAATATGCTAATTGCTTGAAAAACATCAAAAACGTTTACAATTCTTTTAATGAGTAGATAACTGTGTATTGTTTTGTGAAACACAAGCATTAACTGACATAGAAATATGCTAAATCTCCATTGGTTATATTTTGTTTATATTTTTCTCTAAGTTAACATTATGAATGTTATGTTTCTATTGTTAAACATAAATTATTTTATCTCCAGTTGACAATGAAATACAACAGAGTAGCCAATTATATAAAAGGGTCATAAGAGAAAATATATTTTCATTTTCTGGAAATTATACTTCTACCAAATCTCATTTTCATAGTCTTCAAATTCATTTTCCTCAGATTAAATTGCTTTCAGACAAAAATTCAGAATGATAATTGGAGTATTATCTTTCTACTCGGAAGTCGAAAATGAATACAATTTTTTTCTTCTATTTAGATAATAATAGTTCTTAACCAAAATAGGAATCCAGCAAAGAAAATCAAGGAAAGAGAGTCACATCATTTGACTTTCTTTGATTTTTTTTTCCCATGTAATAATCAGGAGATTATTCTGATTGCATCTCTCATCTGGTACTAGAATACCACTCATTCAATTGAGCCTTTGCATTTCTAAAGGCCATTTTTATCTTCAATATTATAGTCAAGTTTCTTGGCTGTAATTGCAAGAGTTAACTCTGTAAATTTAAAGATATTATGGGAAGTTAAGGGATCTAAATAACATGTGAATAGGCTGAGGTTATACCAGGGAAAATAAAACAAACAAAAAAACAAAACAGCCTGTCATTTATGGAATGACATTTTGGGCCTTTTAATGTGAGTGAAGAAGAATATATTTTACCTCTACTAATAGGACGTTAAATTATAAAAACAAAAATGGTCAAAAATATGCTACTAAAATAGAATCAAGCTAGGAAAAATAACCCTAATAATAAGAACCATGGTTTGAAAATATAAAAGGACTCATGCTGAAGAAAAGTCTTAAGAATGTTAGAAATGTGATAATGTCTTTAGTTCTTCCAGTTCTGTTTGATGACATAAAATAAACCATTCTGGAGAAAAACTTAATGAATTTTTAAGATGTGAGAACGTCTTCATTTCTCTCACATCCATTCAGAGACACATGATAATGCATACTGAAGAGGGACCTTCAAAATATAAGAATGTACACCTAACTGAAACCTGAGTAGTGTGGAAAGTACTGAAAAGTTCTCCATTTCAACAATTATCTTAAAAGTCACATGAAATCTACCAGAATGAAATTCTACAAATATAAGTAATATGGAAAGTCTGAAACAAGTTAAGTATTGTATAATGATTGAGAAAATTCAAAACATGAATGAAATAGTATGTGAGTCACACATGTATTGTGTTTATCAGTGGTACATTATTAAAGAAGCTCTCTGCACTAAAATTTTCACTGCTTTGACAAGGGAACATTGAGGTGAGAATTGTGTAAATACTTTTCAATCAATAGTAAGAGTTTAACGGGTAGTGATTTTTTTAAAGCCAGTTAAATTACTTTTCTATCCATTTTAAAGTGTGTTGAAGATGTTGGAGAGGATGTGGAGAAATAGGAACACTTTTACACTGTTGGTGGGACTGTAAATTAGTTCAACCATTGTGGAAGACAGTGTGGCAATTCCTCAAGGATCTAGAAATAGAAATACCATTTGACCCAGCAATCCCATTACTGGGTATGTATCCAAAGGATTATAAATTGTTCTCTTATAAAGGCACATGTGCATGTATGTTCACTGTGGAACTGTTTAGGATAGCAAAGACTTGGAACCAATCCAAATGCTCATCAATGATAGACTGGATAAAGAAAATGTGGCACATATACACCATGGAACACTATGCAGCCATAAAAAAGGATGAGTTCATGTCCTTTGTAGGGACATGGATGAAACTGGGAACCATCATTCTCAGCAAACTGACACAAGAGCAGGAAACCAAACACCATGTGTTTTCACTCATAAGTTGTTGTTGAACAATGAGAACACGTGGACACAGGGAGGGGAACATCACACACCAGGGCCTGTTGTGGGGTGGGAGAGCTAGTGAAGGGATAGCAAGGGGTAGGTAGTTTGGGGAAGGATAACATTAGGAGAAATACCTAATGTAGATGACGGGTGGATGGATGCAGTAAACCACCATGGCATGGTATACCTATGTAACAATCCTGCAGGATCTGCCCATGTACTGCAGAATTTAAAGTATAAAAAAAATTAAATAAAAAATAAAGTGTGTTGAATCTTAGAGTGAATTGAAATGTATTCCTAATATGTAGGTAGGCTTAACTTTTATATAATTGTTTAATTCTTCTGTGATTAGGAGGCCATTGAAAAATGAGTATTTGATTATTGTTGAGATTTTTCTTACCTTTTGTGGAAGGTTCTGAATATCCTCAACCATTTTATGTATTCCATCTGTTCTTCATATATGAAAAACTTCTCTTTTTTGGTATAAACATGTTTATCTTATTTTCTTTGCTAATGCAGAGTTGGGGTTAATCTGTAAGGATGTAAAGTCTATCATAAAGTACAGTCTTATGGGAATTATTATTTTCATATATTGCCCTTTACTATTTGTCATTATTTCTGCTTGCTGTTTGGATATTTCACTTTGAATTAGAGAAAACTGTGAGAGAACAATATGTTGTGTCTAATCTGAGAGAGAAAGCATTCAATCTCACCAACGAGCATAATATTAGATCTGAGTTTTAATAACTGCCTGAAGATTGAAAAAACAATTTTGTCACAAGTTTATTAATTTAGATATTTAGAAAGTTATAAATGTTTTAGACATCTTGGAGATAATTCTTTAGAACAAGAAATTTCTTATTGCATATAATATGTTTGCAGCACATTGGATCAGTAATATAAAAAACTATGTGGAAGAATAACAGAAGTAAAAGGCAATTATATATTCATGAATTTAAATAATAAAAATTATAGATTATATTTAGTTTTTCTTTTTCTTTTTTTTTTTTTGAGACAGAGTCTTACTCCATCGCCAGGCACCAGGCTGGAGTGCAGTGGCGCAATCTCAGGTCACTGCAATCTCCGCCTCCCGGGTTCAAACAATTCTCCTGCCTCAGCCTCCCAAGTAGCTGGGACTACAGGCGCGCGCCACCACCCAGCTAATTTATATATATATATATATTTTTTAGTAGAGATGGGGTTTCACCATGTTGGCCAGGATGATCTCAATCTCCACCCGCCTCCGCCTCCCAAAGTGCTGGGATTAGGCGTGAGCCACCGTGTCCAGGTTAGATTATATTTAGTTATTAAAAATGAAAGCAAATTGACGACTGACAGATCTGTTAATATATGTTGTATGGTAATTGTGTGTATGAGTGTCTGTGTGCATATGTGTACACATATACAAACATACATATATGTGTATAGTTATATGTTTTTTAAAAAACCATTAAATAATAAATTATATCATAAATTTATATCATAATTCTTTACATAAGTTCTAATTATAAATTGCATATTCTTTTTATATGCTTATTTTCTATATAAAAATGTCTAATATCATCAAGCTGTCATTATTTCCCTTAGGACAAAAGGCCTCTTAGTCTTTACATTTTAAATTAATTTATAATAATTTGAGATGATGAATATGTTAATTTGCTTGACTGCAGTAATCACTTTACTATTTATATGTAGCAAAATGTCATAGTGTACATTTTAAATATATGCAATGAAAATGAAACTAATATATGATTCATGTTATTAGTCTTTAAAAATTTCATGAACAATTATGTGGTTACATATTGCATTTTCCTTTGCAGATAAAGCCAAATTCTATTTTTTTTAAAAAAAAGAATAAAGCAAACTACCTTTGTATAGGCATTTCTTTTTCAAACATCTGTAAACATTTAACAGATTTTATAACCACCTGGAGAGGTGGCTCATGCCTGTAATCCCAGCACTTTGGGAGGCCGAGGCAGGTGGATCACTTTAGGTCAAGAGTTCAAGACCAGCCTGGCCAACTCGGTGAAACCCCATCTTTACTGAACATATAAAAATTAGCTGGCATAGTGGCACACGGTTGTAATCCCAGCTACTTGGGAGACTAAGGCAGAAGAATTGTTTGAATCCAGGAGGCAGAGTTTGCAGTGAGCCCAGATGTTGCCACTGTACTCCCTCTTGGCAACAGAGCAAGACTCCATCTCCAAAAAAAAAAAAAAATTAACGACAAATCCATTTTAAATTATATAGTACTATTTACATGTTAAACGTGTTGCATATGGCATCAATGCTTTAAAATTTTTTAAATATGATGGTCAAACTTAAATAGAATTTGACTATGTTAAATAATTTGTCCAAATGATTGTATATTTTGGATTTAAAATGAATCTGCAACAAACATATTTCAAAATACTAAAATCTGCGTTTATCTAAATCAAAAAAGTAATAAATGTCTATTTCAAAAAAAATTTAAATGTTCAGTATACGTGAAGTGGAAAACATAAGACATCCTTAATTTTAACCTTCTCTATATTTGTCAGTAGTTTATAGTATACTTACCGTCTTAAGTTAAACATTGGTATTTGTAACAAAAGTTAAGTGCTGTGTATGTGTGTATGTGTGTGTGTGTGTACGTATGTCTCTGTGTCTCTGTGTGTATGTATGTGTGTGTGTTAGAATTAAAAAAGAAATCAAGAGGCTGAGGCAGGAGAGTAGCTTGAGCCTGGGAGTTTGAGTCTACAGTTATATGTTCACGCTCCCGAGCTCCAGACTGGGCCACAGAGCGAGACCATGTCTCAAAAAAATAAAAATAGAAAAAGGAATCATTGCATGTGAGAATACATGAAACTCTTTTTGTGTTCATTTGCTACAGAATGTTTTATTGTTTAAAGTCCCCTAAAGTGGAGTAAGTTAATTAGTCTGCAAAAGCTATATAGTATTAACTAAAAATACATAATTTAAAAACAAATGGAAAAAGGGAAACTGTGTAAGGGCCAATATAGCAGAGCATATTTGTTTAAGGACTTTTTAACATGATATAATTGGCTATTAGATAAACTACAGCAAACATTCTTTTGAAGTCACTATTATGCTCAAAATCATTCAAAGAACATCCTATGGGTCTTAACAACAACAACAATATATAGGCCAGGCATGGTGGCTCACACCTGTAATCCCAGCACTTTGGGAGACCCAGGCGGGTGAATCACAAGGTCAAGAGTTCAAGACCAGCCTGGCCAATATGGTGAAACCCCATCTCTTCTAAAAATAATACAAAAATTAGCCATGCATGGTAGTGTACCCCTGTAGTCACAGCTATTCGGGAGGCGGAGGCAGGAGAATCCCTTGAACCAGGGAAGCAGAGGTTGTAGTGAGATGAGATTTCACCACTGCACTCCAGCTTGGTGACAGAACAAGAATCCATCTTAAAAAAAAAATATATACACACACACACACACACACACACACACACACACACACACACACACAGTTGAGATTGATCAGGCTACTCCCAGAATATATAAACTTATCATGCATAGGGTGTGCAGAGCAAATGCTAATGTCAGAGTGAAACAAAGAAAGGCAGTGAGTCTATGAAATATTCCAAAGTTCCAACATGGAGCTAAACCTGAAAGATCTTAAGAGGGAGTGGTCAATTGCTTTCATGACATAGATGTTATTTCTCTCTCACATAGCAGTCCATAGGTGAATGATCCAATATTGGTAGAGTTTCTCTGTAAAATCATCCAGGAGCATAAAATGACAGACTGGCATTAGCTCAGTCATACTAAGCTGTGACTTCCATCACTAGGTTTACAGTTTTATACAATAGAAGCCGTTTCTGTCCATATGATTGGTAAAGACGGCAAAAAGATTATCAGTTGTCATGTACTTTTGAATAAATTCAGGATATTTGAATTGACAATATGTATCAATATTTGACACAAGCATACATCTTTGGTACAATGATTCTGCTTCTAGAAATTATACCTATAGTGAAATTTTATAGATATGTACAAATATGTGAACAGTAATGTGGAATAGCATTGCTTATATAATTAAACTATGTAATTTGTATTGTTTTAATTGTATGTGTTGCTGTGTTTTAAAGTAGCCTTATTTTACAGGCCTTAGTTAATAAATATAAAAGAATACATAAGGAGAGATTTCTGAAATGTAATTTTAAGAAAATATTTTAAAATATTTAAAAGTGGAAAAGTTTATTTTATCTTCCTTTCCAGATATTAAAAAGTCAGAATCCTCCAAATTAAAATGCATAATGCTGCATATTATGTATTTGTGTAAACTGATTGCATATATATATATATATATGTATCCTTATGTGTATAAATGTACATATACACACATATGTATATAACTAAATGAAGTTGCTAAAAATCTGAACTAATGAAAATAACAGTGTTAGAGGAAGGGCATGGGCTTGGAGAAACATTTATCTCAATTTGAATCCCACCTCTACTATCTGTGAGATTTTCAACAAATTATTGATTCTCCCTCATTTTCAATTTCATTACTTGAAGAATCAGTCCAGTAAATACTTTGTGTAGCCATGGATACTAGATGAGCCACTATTTGTAAAGTACTCAGTACAATGCTAAGAAGTAAGTGCTCAACAATGTTAGTTTTATCGCTGTTTTTGTTATTAACATTGTTGTTACTGACATATATATTTATAAAAGTGATCTCTGAAGTCATCTATGTCAATAACTGTACATGTACCATTTTAAAGAAGTTAACCAGGCTCTGCTACAATATTTCCAGGGACAGGGACACTATACTGTAAAAGATCCCACTACCGGTAATTGTTATAATTATATATAACTCTCGCTATACAAAATATACACCAGTATATGTTAGCAAAATATTTAATTTTAATATTGTAAATATATATCAAAAATTATTGTGTTTCCTAATAATTCATGAGTAAGTAATTCATATATTTAAGGTATTTTATGATTTAGAATAAATTCAAAGATAATTATAAAGGATAACTAGCATATAATCAATTAGATGGGACAATATGTAGTTGTGGATTTCCTTTGAAAACTGATTTAAAAAAACATATATTGAAGATGGAAGGTTCATACCTTGCAAAACAAGGCTTACACTTAAGCCATTCTTTTAAAATAATGTTCAATATTTAGGAAATTGCAGAATTGTACCCTTTCATATTTCTATTATAATAGACCTATTTTGAAAATTAGATTTTGCTTATCAACATGTTAAATTTCATTTTGCTAAGAGAGGGGGATTAATGAGCTTGAAGCATTAACTACCTAGGCATATGCAAGGAAAGCACCCATATAGAGGAAGCCTTTGATTTCAGTTTTCTTAAAAAGATCAGATCACTTAGATGTGCTTTCTTTTTGCACATAGCTAGAATATAATTAAAATAGATAATTAGAGAAAGTAATTACTGACTGCTTCTTTCAGTCTTTGTGCATTCATTAAGGATTATATATAAATCTAAATTAGCCTGAAATGTACAGTAGTTGACAGCTTGAAAACTATCTTGAAGTATAACATTAAGAGCAGTTATTTTTTCTCATAAATGTATGTGTTTAATTTGGGACTATGCACAGTACTATTAATTTGTATAATTTGGCTTAAAAATGAGGCAAAGTAGTGAATGATGGACTGGCAGAAAAATCTAAATTTATATTTTATATTTATTTCAAACAGAAAAACAGAATTCTTTTCCTTATTCCACTTTACTTGTCTATAACTTTATATCCCCAATGTTTTGCTGAGTGATTATTATTTCTATAAGATAAACTGTATGGAAATAGATAGTTTTTCCAAATTAATTATCCTGTTCAAAATATGAGCTAAGGGCAATTATTATTTTTTATTAAAAGCAAAGGAAAACCAAACGATGTGAATTTTTACTGCATTATAGTCATTGGTGTCTCCTACCGGGAATACACTCCAAACATGTTAATTGTATAGAATTCCAACCCAAATAAAGCATCATAGAAGAGTCTCTAGTGTTACTAGATATTAATATTTGCAATCTTGAGTAAATTAGATTATGATGTGAATTGAATGAATTTACAGGCAGACCTTGTTGTATTGCACTTCTTTTTATTGCACTTTGCAGATACTGTCTTATTTTCATAAATTGAAGATTTGTGGCACCCTTGCATCCAGCAAGTCTATGAGCAACATTTTTTCAATAGCATATGCTCATATTGCATATCTTTGTCACATTTTGGTAATTATCACAATATTTCAAACCTAAAATTTATTATTATTATATCTTTCTTGGTGATCTGTGATCTGTGATCTTTGATATTACTATTATAATTATTTTGGGGAACCCCAAACCAAATTTATAAAAGACAGCTAACTTAATTGATAGCTGGTGTGTGTGTTCTGATTGCTCTACTGACCACCATTTTTCTGGTCTTACCACTTTCTCTTAGGGTCTCTCTGTTCATTGAGATAAAACAATATTGAAATTTAGCCAATTTAGGGTCTCTAAGTATCCAATGGAAGGAAAAGTTGCATATTTCACATTTTTAAATCAAAAGCTAAGAATGATTGAGTGAGGAAGACACATCAAAAACCAAGAAAGGTACAAGTTAGGTCTCTTGCACCAGGTAGCCAAGTTAGAAGTGCAAAGAAAAAGTTCCTAAAGGAAATTAAAAAGTGCAACTCCAGTGAATACACAAATAATCAGCAAAACAGCTTTATTGCTGATATGAAGAAAGTTTGAGTGATCTGGGAAGACAATCAAACCAACCACAATATTTCCATCAGACAAAGCCTACTTGAGAGCCAGTCTTAACCCTCTTGAATTCTAGGGAAGCCAAGAGGGCTAAGGAGGCTACAAAAGAAAATTTGAAGCTAGCAGAAATTAGTTCATGAGTTGGAAGGAAAGAAGTTGTCTTCATAACATAAATGCTCAGGACGTAATAGCAAGTGCTGATGCAGCCAGTCATCCACAAGGTCTAGCTAAGAAAATCAATGAGGGGAGCTACACTAAACAGCAAATTTTTGATGTAGGTAAAGTAGCTTTCTATTGGAAGAATAAGCCACCTAGGGTTTTACAGCTTGAGAGAAGACAATGTTTGGCTTCAAAGCTTCAAAAAATAGGCAGCAAGATGATGGACTAGTAAGGCACCAAGGACTGCAGCTCTCTGTGACTCCAAGTAAACTCGAAAGGCACTCTACGCCACAAGAACTGCAACTCTTAGGTGAGACCTACTGCTAAACTAGGCCCAGAGAAGGGTGACTGGGGAATCACGTGACATGCTGAGCTACAAGCTGGGGTAGCCAAGGGAGTTCTAGTGTCACCTCTCCTCTAACCTCAGGCTGCACAGCTCAGAGCTCCAAAAGCAGCTCCTCCCTTCTGCAGGAGGGAAGCAAAGGGAAGAGTGGAGAGGAGTTTGTCTTGCATTTTGGATACCAGTTCAGCCACAGAAGAATAAGGCCCCTATTCCAAGCCCTAGCTCCCAGGTGACATTTCTAGACATATCCTGGACCAAAAGGGAATCTGCTGCCTTGAAGAGAAGAACCCAGTCCTGGCAGCATTCATCATCTGCTAATTAAAGAGCCCTTGAGCCCAGAATAACCAGCAGTGATACCCAAGTACTACATCAAGGGCCTTGGTGAGCCTCTAAGACTTACTGACTTAAGGTGAGACACAGCATATCAATGTGGCTACAGGGCAAAACTCCTTCCACAGAAATCAAAGCAATAATTAAAGGGGACTTTGTCTTTCACCTTTAGGTGTCAGCATGCTCACAGCAGCACAGAGCACTAAGTGGGCTCTTGGGATCCCTGATTCCAGGACTAAACTCTTGGATGGCATTTCTGGACCTGCCCTGGGCCAAACAGGAGCCCACTTCCCTGAAGGGCAAGTCCCAGGCCAGGCAGCATTCAGGACAAACTGACTTAAGAGACCTTGGGCCTTAAGGAAATATTGGCAGTAGTCTGGAAGTATTCTTCATGACCTAGGATGGTGGTGGCTTTGGGGTGAGGCTCCTCTGCCATTGGATTAAAAAAAAAAAGGCAAGAGTGAGAAGGGCTACATCTTGTGGTTGGAGTATCAGCTCAACTGCAATATAATACCTGGTAGACTACTAAAGTTTTTGAATCTAGTCCCTGACTACTAGACTGTACTTCTTGGCTCACCCAGGGCCTGGTGGACCTCACCATCCTGAAGGGAAGGACACAAACCTGGCTGGCTTTGCCATCTATTGACAGTTGAGTCCCAGAGCCTTGGGCTAACATAGGCAGTTGCCAGAAAGTAGTTATAGTGAGCCTTGGGCGAGACCTAGTACTGTGTTGGCTTCAGGTCTGACCCAGCACAGTTATAGTGATGGTGGCCACAGGAGTCCTTATGTCACTGTATCCTCAGTTTTAGGTAACTCACAGCAGTAAGAGAAAGAAAGAGAGAGAGAGAGAGGGAGAGGGGGAGAGAGAGAGAGAGAGAGAGATTGAGAGAGATTCTGTATGTTTGGGAGGGTGTAAGGGAAGAGAACAATAGTCTCTCACTGATAATCCAGAGAATTCTCCCAGATATTGTCCAAGACCTTCCAAGGTGGTATGGTACCTCTATGAGTCTGTAAGAACCACAGTATTAGAGTGCCCCCTAAGGCAGATGGAGCTTAGATCACTCAAGTCCTTTGAAATATCCAAAAAGCCTTCCTAAGCAGGATGGCTACAGATAAGCCTATACAATGATGACTACAATAAATACCCAACTCCTTAATGCCCAGAAACCAAAGAGCATGTACTAGCATCAACACCATCCAGGAAAACATGGCCTCAACAAATGAACTAAATAAGCCTTCAGGGACAAATCCTGGAGAAACAGAGATAGGTGACATTTCCAATAGGTAATTCAAAATAGCTGTTTTCATGAAACTCAATGAAATGCGTGATAACACAGAAAAGGAATTAATAATTCGATCAGATAAATTTAATAAACAGATTGAAATAATTAAATATAATTAAGCAGAAATTCTAAAGCTGAAAAATTCAACTGGCATATTGAGAAAAGGCATTAGAGTCCTTTAATAGAAGAATTGATCAAGCAGAAGAAATAATTAGTGAGCTCAAAAACAGGTTATTTGAAAATACACAGTCAGAGGAGATCAAAGGAAAAAGAACAAAAAAGAATGAAGCATGCCTATAGGATATAGAAAATAGCCTCAAAAGGGCAAATCTATAACTATAATGAGAGTTATAGGCCTTAAAGAGGAGGTAGTGAAAGAGATAGGAGTAGAAAGTTCATTCAAGGGGCTAATGACAGATAACTTTGCAAACCTAGAGTAAGATATCAATACCAAGTGCAAGAATGTTATAGAACACCAAGCAGATTTAACTCAAAAAAGAGTACCTCCAGGCATTTAATAATTGAACTACCAAAGGTCAAAGGTAAAGAAAGAATCCTAAAAGCAGCAAGAGAAAAAAAAAACAAACAGTATATAATGGAACTCCAACATACCTGGCAGTTGACTTGTCAGTGGAAACTTTACAAGTCGGGAGAGAGTGGTATAACGTGTATAAAGTGCTGAAAGAAAGTAACTTTTATGCTAGAAGGGTACATCTGGTGACAACATATTTCAAACATGAAGAATAAATACAGACTTTCCCATACAAGTAAAAGCTGAGGGATTTCATTAATACCAGACCTTTACAACAAGAAATGTTTAAAGAAAAAAATGAACATTAATGAGCAGTAAATAATCACGCAAAGATACAAAACTCACTGGTAATAGTAAGGTAGAAAATGCACCGGAAATAGAATAACACTGTAACAGTGGTATGCAAACTACTCTTATTTTAAGTGGAAAGCCTAAAGGATGAACCAACTCAAAATAATAACTACAACAACTTTGCAAAATATGTTCAGTACAATACCATATAAATAGAAACAACAAAAAGTTAAAAAGCAAGGGGATGAATTTAAGGCATATTATTTGTATTAGTTTTCTTTTTGCTTGTTTGTTTATGCAAATAGTGTAGTTGTTATCGGGTTAAAATAACATGTTATAATATAGCATTTGCAGGACTCCTAGTAACCTCAAACCAAAAAACATACACTGGACACACAAAAGGTATATCACCAGATAAACTCACCTTCAATAGAGAAAGACAGGAAGGAAATAAAGAAGGAAGAGAAAACCAGATAACAGATAACAAAATGGCAGGGGTAAGTCCTTACTTATTAATAGTAACATTGAATGTAAATGAACTAAACTCTTCAATCAAAAATATAGACTCGATGAATGAATGAAAAAATAAGACCCATTAATCTGTTGCCGATGAGAAACACACTTCACCTATAAAGACACACATAGAGTAAAAATAAAGAGCCAGAAAAAGAGATATCATGCCAACGGAGACCCAAAATAAGCAGGAGTCACTTTGCTTACATCAGACAAAATAGATGTCAAAACAGAAACTATGAGACAAAGAAATTCACTATATAATGACAAAGGAGTCAATCCAGTAAGAGAATATAAAAATTTTAAATGTATACGTATCCAACACTGAAGGACCCAGATATATAAAGGAAATATTATTAGAGTTAAAAAGCTGGATATACCCAAATACAATAATAGCCAGAAACTTCACTACCCCACTTTCAGCATTGGACAGATCTTCCAAACATAAAATAAAGAAACACAAGACTTAATCAGTTTTATAGACCAAATACATCTAATGGATATTTACAAAGCATTTTATCTAATAGCTGCAGAATACACATTATTTTCTTTAGCACTTGGATCATTCTGAAGGGTAAACCATATTTTAGGTCACAAAACAAGTCTTAAAGCATTCTTAAAAATTGCAATCATATCAAGTGTCTTCTCTGACCACAATAGAATAAAACTAGAAATTAATAGCAAAAGGAGTTTTGGATGCTCTTCAAATACATAAAAATTAAACAATATCCTCCTGAATCACCAGTGGGTAGATGAAGCAATAAAGAATAAAGGACAAACCAAACCCAAAGTTAGTAGAAGAAAATCAATAATAAATATCAGAGCAGAAAAAATGAAATTAAAATATAAAAACAATGCAAAAGATCGGTGAAAAAAATGGTTTTTGAAAAGTGAAACAAAATCGACTTCAGCCAGACTAAGAAAAAAAGAGAGAAAATCCAAATAAGTAAAAGTAGAAATTAAAAAGGAGACATCAAACTGATACTGCAGAAATTCAAAGGATTATTACTGGCTAATTTGAGCAACAATATGCCAATAAATTAAAAAATCTAGAAGAAATAGACAAATTCCTAGACATATACAACCTACCTAGATTGAATCAGGATGAAATCCATAACATGAATAGACCAATAACAAGTAACAAGATCAAAGTTGTAATAAAAGTGGACATATGGGATGACATCAAGTTAAAAAACTTCTGTAAAGAAAAAGATATAATCAATAGAGTGAAAAGACAACTCACAGAGTGGGACAAAATATTTACAAACTACTCATCTAACTAGAAATTAATAAGCAGAATATATAAGGAGCTCAAACAACTCTATGGGAAAAATCTAACAATCCAGTCAAAAGATGAGCAAAAAATATGTATAGACTTTTCTCAAAAGAAGACAAACAAATGACATCCAGGCATATGGAAAGGTGTTCAACTTTATTGACCATCAGATAAATGCAAAGCAAAACTATAATGAGATATCATCTCACCTCAATTAAACTGGCTTATATACAAAAGACAGGCAATAAAAAATGCTGGAGAGGATGTGGAGAACAAGGAACCCTTGTACACTGATGGTGGGAATGTACATTTGTACAACAACCATGGAGAACAGTTTAGAGGTTCCTCATAAAACTTAAAAATGAGCTGTCATATAAAATGAGTTCTCATATAATCTGGCAATCTCAACACTGGGCATATACCCCCCAAAATGGAAATCAGCATATTAAATAGATAGCTTCACTCTTATGCTTGTTGTAGCACTGTTTACAATAGTTAAGATTTGGAGGCAAACTAAGTGTCCATCAATAAACAAGTGAATAAACAAAATGTGGTACATATACACAATGAAGTATTATTCAACTATATAAAAGAATGAGATCCAGTCATTTTCAACAATATGGATGGAACTGTAGATCATTATGTTAAGGTAATCCAAACTGAAAATTCAGGAGTCAAATTATCCTTGATTGCTGATGATGTGATCGTATATTTGGTAAAACCTAAAGACTCCCCAAGAAAACTATTAGAACAGATCAGCAGATTACAGACTTATTTCACAAACATAATGATCTCCAGTACCATCCATGTTGTTGAAAATGACTGGATTTTAAATGACAGTCATCACATGTTCTCACTTATTTGTAGGATTTAAAGACCAAAACAATTGAACTCGTGGACACAGAATATAAAGATGGTTACCAGTGGCTGGGAAGGGTAATGAAGGGTTGGGGGAAGGTGGGAATGATTAATGAGTAAAAAATTAGTTAGAAAGAATAAGAACTACTTTTAATAGCACAAGAGAGTGACTATACTCAATAATAATTTAATTGTACATTTTAAAGTAACTTGAAGAGGGAAACTAGATTGTTTGTAACTCTAATGATAAATGCTAGCAGGGATGAAAACTTTACTGTCCTTGATGTGTTTATTTCATATGGTATTCTTGTATCAAAACAACTCATGTACCCCATAAATATATATACCTACTACATTCTCACAAACATTGAAAAAAATAAAAATAAAAACAAGATTTAAAAAAAAGCTTCAAATCCAGGCTGACTTTCTTGGTAGTGGTGAATGCAGCTGGTCACTAAATTGAAGCCTATGCTCATTTTACCATTCTGAAATATTTACTGCTAAGAAATATTCTTAGCTCTTAAGAATCATGCTAAGTCTACTCTGACCATCCTGTAGAAATGGAACAACAAAACCTGAATGACTACACATCTCTTTATAGCCTGGTTTCCTGAGTATTTTAAGCCCACATTGAGACCTACTGCTTAGAAAAAAATATTCTTTCATCGTATTACCTCTCATTGACCATATATCTGGTCACCCAAGAGCTCTGATGGAGATGTACAAGAAGATTAATGTTGTTTTCATGCCTATGAACACAACATCCATTCTGCAGCCCATGGATCAAAAAATCAATTTGATATTCAATTCTTCTTAAGAAATACATTTTGTAAACTATAGCTGCCATGGAGACTAATTCCTCTGATGGATCTGGGGCAAAGTAAATTGAAAACCTCCTGGAGAGAATTGATCATTGTAGATACCATTAAGAATATTTGTAATTCATGGGAGGAAGTCAATATATCCACATTAACAGGTGTTTGGAAGAAGTTGATTCCAACCTTCATTGATGACTTTGAGGGATCAATACTTCACGGGAGGACAAAACTACAGATGTGGTGGAAATAGCAAGTTACAGAATCAGAAGTGAAGCCTAAAGACGTGACTGAATTGCTTAAATTTAATGATAAACTTGAATGAATGAGGAGTAGCTTTTTATAGATGAGCCAAGAAAATTGCTTTTATATTTTTTCATTGTTTAGGGACTGGGTCTTACTGTCACCCAGGCTACTGTGCAGTGGCAATATATAGCTCATTGCAGCCTAGAACTCCTGAACTTAAACCATCCTTCCACCTCTACCTCCCAGGTGGCCAGGCCTACATGTATGCATCATCATTCCCAGCTAACTTTTATCGTTACTATTACTATTATTTTGTAGAAACAGGGACCCACTGTCACCTCGTCTGGTCTCAAACCCCTGGCCTTAAGTAATATGCCTCAGCCTCCCAAAGGGCTAGGATTACAGATGTGAGCCAACATACCCAGCTAGAAAATTGTTTTTTGAGATGGAATTTACTACTAATGGAGATGCTCTAAATATTGATGAAATTACAACAAAGAATTTAAAATTTTATTTCAATTTAGTTGATAAAACAGTAGCAGAATTTGAGAGGATTACTCCAATACTGAAATTCTACTGTGAGGAAAATGATATAAAACAGCATGAAATTCTACAGAGAAATCTTTCCTGAAAGAAAGAGTCAATCTAACAAACTTCATAGCTGTCTTATTTTAAGTAACTGCCACAACTACCTCAATGCTCAGTATCCATTACCCTAATTAGCCAAGAGCCATTAACATCAAGGGCATGACCTTGATTTCTGATGGAGATCAGAAAAAAAAAATTACAACTCACTGAAGACTCAGTTAATTATTAGCATTTATTTGTAACAAATTACTTTTAAATTAAGATATATTCAGTGCTTTTGTAAGACATAATGCTATGGCACATTTGATAGACTGTAATATAGTATAAACATAACATTTATATTCATATTGCAATATTTATTTTATTGCTACAGTCTGGAACTGAACTTGAAATATCTCCTAGGTATGTCTATAATTTTATAATTGTACTACTATTTCCTTTTATCTCCCTTTATTCTACGCATAGATACCTGCCCTATATTGATTATGTATCCAAGACCCATAAATAATTTATTTTTCCATCAAATGTTGTAAATTTTATTTTAAAAAAAGGATGTAGAAACTAAACAATCATGGTTAAAGTATTAAAAAATAAGATTTAGTTTTTTCAGGCCTGTTTCATTATTTTAGAGAAATCACTTCTGGGCAACATACACTAGATATTGTAATATGAATATGTATGTATGTTTATATATATGTATGTGTGTATCTACTCCCCTTACAATATGAATACTAGATATTTATATTCAATTCACTTTCAGTTTGAATACTAGATATTCATATTGTAAGGTGAGTGGATACACACACACACATACACACACACACATATATATATATACACATATACAGATATATGTATACATACATCTATGCATATATATAAACAAATTAAGATATACAAAACATATTTTAAATTTTTCCCTTGTTAACTTAAATTTCAATTTTTCTTCTGTGTTGTCAAATAGCAAACCACAGTAATCTTACATTAATCACTCAAGTAGAGAAAATGTAAAGAAATGGAAGATTTGAAAGACATTTATGAAGAGAAGGAGAAAGAAGAAGCTGGCCCTACAGGATATTTGGAAATTTTATACCTGTAATATCTGATATTGATTCTGTGTCCCTGACCAAATTTCATCTCCATTTGTAATCCTCATATGTCAAGAGAGGGAGGTGACTGGATAATGGTTGCACTTTCCCCTATGCTGTTCTTGTGATAGTGAGTGAGTTCTCAGATCTGATGGTTTTGTAAGTATTTGGAAGTTCTTTGTTTTTCTTTCCCATGCCACCTTGTAAAGAAGGTGGTTGCTTCCCTTTCTGACATAATTGTAAGTTTCCTGAGGCCTCCCCAGCCATGCAGAATTGTGAGTCAATTAAACCACCTTTGTTTGTAAATCACCCAGTTCCAGGTACTTGTGTATAGCAGTGTGAGAACTAATACAGGAAACTGGTACTGGCCGTAGGGCACTGCTATAAAGATAACCTGAAAATGTTGAAATGACTTTGGAACAGACAGAGGTTGGAACAGTTTGGAGGGCTCAGAAGACAAGAAGATGAGGGAGATTTGGAATTTTCTAGAGACTTGCTGAATGGTTTTGACCAAAATTCTGATAATAATCTGGACAATGAAGTCCAGGATAAGGTGGTCTCAGACGAAGATGAAGAACTTTTTAGGAACAGTAGCAAAGGTCACTCTTGCTAAGTTTTAGCAAAGAGACTGGCAGGATTTTTCCACTGCTCTACAAATCTGTGGAACTTTGAATTTGAGAGGGATGATCTGAAATTGGAACTTATGTTTAAAAGAGAAGAGGGGCATAAAAGTCTGGAATATTCGCATCATAAAGATGTGATAGAAAAGAAAAAAACTAATTTTTCTGAGAATAAATTCAAACCAGCTGCAGAAATTTGCATAAGTAATGAGGAGCCAAATGTTAATCACCAAGGCAATGAGAAAAATAAGTCTCCAGAACATGTCAGAGACTTTCATAGCAGCCCCTCCCATCACAGGCCGAGAGGCCTAAAGGGAAAAATGGTTTCTTGGGCAGGGCCCAGAACCCTGCTGCTGTGTGCAGCATCAGGACTTGGTGCTCTACATCCCAGCTACTCCATCTCCAGCCATGACTAAAAGGGGCCGTGGTACTGAGGCAATGTGTTCTCTTTCTGGGTCCACAAGGGGGGATGCTTTTAAGGGCAAGAACTTCCCAATGTCATGTCCTCCGCATGTCTCTCAATCCAGGAGATTTAAAGATCTTTGTTTTAATTTTCATGGGCTCGAGAAGAATCAAAAGTCAATCACTCCAGCGGAAGTTCTAAGGAATTCTTTTCATTTGCCTGGAGTCTTGGAGAAGGTGGGGGCTCCTCCCAGGTTAAAAGGCCCCTTCTTCCACACCCTTCGGACTCCATGTTTGGGTCCCCTTTCACGAACACTCCCTTTGTGGAAGCCATCATTTTCTCTCCTCAATTTCCCGTCTGGAGTCCCCTTGCACACTCTCTCATGGAAGCCTGTCTTCCCCTGCCCAACTCCATCTCTCTCTATTCCCTTCCACTCAGGGTGGAAGCTGCTTTCCTCTCCTGGATTCAACCTTTCTGGATTATCTTACTCATTGTGAGAGTTAGCTGTTTCTTTCTCTCTCCTTCTTCAGTTTCTCTCTCTCTCTCTCTAAATAAATCACTTTCTACAAACACTTTTGAGTCCAATTTACTGTGCACTGTGCCTTGATCCCCTCTCTCAATCTTGTGAGGGCAGGAGACCAAGAACCTGGAGAAAAGTCCTCTCAGGGGAGCTGAGCACAACCCCTGAACCTAGAAACAGTATAGCTCAGGCCATTGCTTCAGAGTATGAAAATCCCAAGCCTTGATGGCTTCCACATGGTGTTGGGCCTGTGGGTGCACAGAAATCAAGAATTGAGATTTGGGAAACCCTGCCTGGATTTTAGAGGATGTATTGAAACATCCAGATGTCTAGGCAAAAGTCTGTGGTGGGGGCAGAGTCCTCATAGAGAACCTCTGCTAGGACAGTGTGGAAAGGAAATATGTGGTTGGACCCCTCACACAAAGTCCCCACTAGGGTACTGCCTACTGGAGCTTTGAGAAGAGGACCACTGTCCTCCAGACCTCAGAATGGTAGATCTGGAAAATTTCTCCTATTCGGAATGGATGTATTTACCTAATGCCTGTATCCCCTTTGCATCGTGGAAAGAACTAACTTGTTTTTTATTTTACAGGTTCATAGGCAGAAGGGACTTGCCTTTACTCAGATGAGACTTTGGACTTGGACTATTGAGTTAATAGTGGAATGACTTAAGAATTTGGGGGACTTTTGGGACGGCAAAATTGGTTTTGAAATGTGAAAAGACTTGAGATTTGTGAGGGGCCAGGGTTGGCATAATATGGTTTGGCTCTGTGTTCCCACCCAAAAATCCTCTTGCATTGTAATTCTCACATATTGAGGGAAAGACCTTGAATCCCCATGTCAACGCATGGGGGTGGGAGGTGATTGGACCATGGAGGCAGTTTACCCCTGCTGTTCTCATGATAGTGAGCGTGTTCTTATGAAATCTTATGGTTTTAAAAGTGGAAATTCCTCCTTCATTCTTATTTTTCCTGCTCCCTTATAAAGAAGGCGCCTACTTCCCTTTCTGTCATGATTGTAAGTTTCCTGAGGCCTACCTAGCCATGTGGAACTGTGAACCAATTAAACCTCCTTTGTATTAATAAATTACCCAGTCTCAAGTATTTATTTATAGCAGTATGAGAACCAAGACAGTGTGCATAGGGATGAAAATAGTTTAATGAAACACAAAAGAGAGTAATCAAAAAGACACTGCTGTATATGAACATCTGATATATGACATAGATAGAAATTTATATCACTGAAGAACATATACTATTCATGAATGAGACAGAGAAAACAAGTTTACCCACCAGATTGGAAAAAAAAAATGGCACTAAACTTTCAACTGTTGATGATATGTGAAACAATGGAAGCATGCACACACTGCTGAGAATAAATTGGTACCACCATTTAGAAAATCAACTTGGCATTACATTATCTCATAAAATTGAGTGGACACATACTTAACTATCCAGCAATAGTATTTCTTGGAAGATAGTCTTGTAGAGAGAAAGTCATGCACCATCTGTATTGCCCATAATAAAAAAAAATAATAGTAACTGGGGAATAACATGGGAAAAGGGCTATCATTTGTGAAATAAATATTGACTTAGGGTGTATTCATATATTGCAAAATTAAATAATGTATAATTTGGGATATTTACCTACTAGATAGAACTATAACGTTAATAAGCAAGGCATTAAACAAAACACAATTAGAAATAGATTCTACAAAAAAGAAGGAGCACAAATTAGATTCAAGTTTCATTTAATACTTCATTTTTTTAAAATTTGGCAGAACACAGCCATTTATTCCATCTTTAGTGTGCAGGAAATAAATAGAAATAAAACACTATGATAACTGAGATATCAACTGTCTGTAAACTAAAATAATGTAAAGGTCAAATAGAATCTTTAAGGAAATTTTAAGATACTAGAGAAATGGAAGAAACCTAAATTATTTTATAAAGAAAGTATTATTATAATAATGTTATTCCATCACATTTAATTTTTAAATAACTAGTACAGACTTGTGGTATATATTCAAAGCATCAAATGAATTTTAATATAATTATATTAATAATTTTTTTAAAAAGAGAAGCATCCTACATTAGTGTAGACAAGAAAGAGTTGAAATAGAGTCCATAGTTATTATGAGAAATTATTTTCTTCCAACCAGAAAATGGAGAAGCAGTCTTTTAATTAGAAGCATAATTTTTCAGTTCACTCACCTTTATGGTGAAGCCCACCCCTTGTCTTCATTTCTAGATGGAGGAAATTGCAGTGGCTCATTTGTGTCAGAGTGTCCCATCTTAAACTACAAACAATATTGGTTAATTTATTTATCAAGAATAATACATGTTTGCTAGAGTTTACCTACCATATCGGTTAATGTATTTCAACATATATTTACAAAATATATCATTATATACCCTTAAATATAGAGGCAATCTTTCTACTGAATTCAAATGAAAAATAGAATCTGGTGTGACTAGTACATATTAAAAGACTACTGTGCAGCAGAAAGCATAGTTTTAAGGAAAATATTTCTATTGAGAAATAAAACATGAACACCTTTTTGTCATTCCCAAGCTACTGTATATATAAATACATGTATGTGTATAATGTGCACATATATATCATATGGTTGAAGTGAATTATTAATTATATTTTATTATATTGGTATTAATTGGCAGTTATAAATTAATAGACTAATTTTATTCAGATACCAATATTTAATTTTTCACATAATCACAATGGAAATAGAGTTTATTCTCTTTTTACCTCTAAGAGCATGCAATGGTTTTGTAAACAATATGAAAATTTGACATTATTAAGCTAAACCAAAGATAACATTAACTGTACAAAATTCATCTTAAAAGTTAATTAAATGATGGCAACAGAGATTTAGCAAGTAGCCTATAATTTCAAACCAATGTATTTAAAAACTAAAAGAAATAGAGAAATATATTTTAAAAGATTTATCAGTGAGATACTTTTCTCTTTACCTAAAGAGAAATTAGAACATGTAAATAATGCTCCTTGAAATTTCAGTTACAATTTTTTTCCTTTGATACTTGGGTGTCATAAAAATGAATTCGATTTCATATTATTTTTCTTAGAAGACAGGCTTGAAGAGGGGCATTTCACTAGAAGACCTACTACTTATACAATTTAAAGAGCAATCCATCACAGTAAGTGGAAGATTCAAAAAAATGTCATATCCCTTTCTTCATTTTTGAAGCACATTATAATAACACAACCTCTAGTTTGTTCTTTCCTCTTGATTGTTTTCTGCAATATCTCTTCTGCCTCATTTTACTTGATGCTAATTATTTCATTTCTCTTATATGGTATTTTTCAGCTAGACTGTAAGCCCTGGGAGAAATATCTCTGATTTAGAATGATCTCTCACTTCTCCCATGTTCATGGAGAGGCCCACCCCTTGAATTTATTTCTAGAGGGAAGAAATTACAGTGGCTCATTTGTGAGAGGCAATTCTATCTTGAACTACAAACAATATTCATTAATTTATTTACTAGGAATAATAGATGTTTATCAGAGTTTTCTTTCCCCATTAGTTGACATATTATCATAGATATTTACTTATGAATGTTACTACATGCACTTAAATATAAAAGCAATTTTCCAACTGAAGAAGAGTTTAAACAGAAATCTGGGGTTAGCAGAACTTTGTGCAACAAGAAGTTTAATTTTAAGAAAAGAATTTATTTGAGTCATAATGCATTGTTTCCCTTTAGTATCTCCTAATTACAATAAAATATATATTCATTAAGATGAAATAGGTTGAACTATATATTAAACACTCTTAAGATCCAGAGGACCAAAAATGGCTTATGTCTGGTTAGACTTCAGCTGAGCCTTAAGGAACAGAGACTAGATTCAGAACTACAATAGAATGGAAAACAGCCTGCTGAAAATGAAATCGAGGATACAGGAAGCAGTACTAATTTAAGAGAGGGAAACCAAATAAAAATTTTAATTTAAGTAAAAAGTAGAGTCTCTGTTATTAATGCAGTCTAAAAATAATTTTTGAGCACCACCTTTTTTTTTTGGAGATGATTCTCCATGGCTCCTTATGTTTCCGAACATCTTGAAAGCAGAGCTACTGACAGCTTTTTCTTCCAGACTGTATTTTCAAGGATGTCTATATAGTGAATATCCCTAAAAGACACAGATAGTGTCTTTCTCTAGAGCAGAGAGATATTTTTGCTGGACACAAGAAAAAAAGTTGGTCTTCCTATGAGGCAAAGATTGGGGAGATTTGAGTATATTGCCTGACAGGAGATTGGCATTTTCTGAAACTGAAATTCTCTGAATGTGAGAAAAACATCGCAAGTGCTTAATCCATCTAGAACAATCTGAATCACTGCCATGAGACCCGAGAGGCACAGAGAGCCAGAGCAAACATGAAACTCATGGTATCTGTTTTGCTGTGAATTAAAACAACAACAACAAAAATCACCTTTATATCTGATATCTGATGCAGGGGACTTGGGGTAGCTTTTAAAGAAGAATAAAACCTCAGCCCATGTAGTTTTTGACACTATGTCAGGCATATTTTTAGGCATTGGAGAACAGGAGTGAACAAAATAGAAAAGGAGTTCTGCTTTACTGAAACTTGCACTCTAGGGATGCAAAATTTTAATTTCTAGGGTTAATTTTTTTAAAAAAATAAATAAAATAAAAAATATGTAAATATTTAAAATTTTAACAAAACAAAATTAAGTCTGGAGTCAAATTTTTTTATAAGGCAGTTGCCTGAGAATTTAACATTGGGCAAAGGCTGCAGAGATGCTGTTTAGTAGATAATGATGGTAAATACATTATGATTGCAGTCTAAAATGAATAAATTAGCACATATTTTGTAGCTAACTAGAGACCCCTTGTAGGCTCATATTTTGAAATTATTGATCATAGTAAAGAAAGAAAAAAAGGTAATCATTTGTGTTTCAGGGAAAGTAGCATAATTAGAATTATAGCATTCACTTTAGAAAGGGTTAAAAAACTCAGAATTTTTAACCCTTTAAAAATTTTTAAAAAGTTGCAGAATTCACAGATATGAAAACAAGACAATTTTAAAACAATTATTTTAAATATTATCTATATTTACTACATTTTTTAAAAAAGTAAATATAATTCTCTGTTTTAATAGTTTGAATAACAGAAATAATTTTACTACATGAGGTACTTGATACATAAAGAAACATTTAAGCCAAACTTACTTTTCTGTATTATGTAATGTTCCAATGTTTAGAAAGGGGCTAATATAAGATTTCAAAAATAATTGTTAGTCTGAAATTGATGGAATCGAAAATAGGGTAGCCATGAAGATAAAACTATGATCTTGAAAATGAGTAATATGGAAATTGATAACATGAATGAGAGAGGAAAAATAAAAAGGAATTTTAGTTCTATTTTAGGCATCTTGAGTTTGAGATGACAGAAAGTGTAAGGGCTCATGAGACACTTAAAAATTTGGCCCATGAATTTAGAAAAAAATTTAAATAGGAGGCAAGATTTTGGTATCATTCCTGTGGTGCAGATTTCTAATGCTTTGAGAATAAACTCTAGAAGACAGTGCTAAAATGGAAGAACAAATGACTAAGGACCTAATGCTGAATCACACCCACATTCGGAGATGTATAAAACAATCAACTAAACAGAAATAGAAGAGGAGAAAGAGAACAGGAAGAGGAAGAGAAAATTCAAGATAGTACAGATCCGTGAATACCAGGAGAGGTGAGAGCATCAGCAAAGAGGGGATGACCACATTGCAGAATGAAAAAAGGATTTTAGCTCTAGAGAAGAAAGTATAGGTGACATTCAATTTTGTAAAAGTAGAGGTTGCAGAATTCACAGATATGAAAACAAGACAGTTTTAAAACAATTATTTTAAATATTATCTATATTTACTAAATTTTTTAAAAAGTAAGTATAATTCTCTATTTTAATAGTTTGAATAACAGAAATAATTTTATTACATGAGATACTTGATATATAAAGAAACATTTAAACCAAACTTACTTTTCTGTATATGTAATGTTCTAATGTTAAAACTAATAATGATGGTATCTAACTATAATTTTCTTTATTGTCCACGAGTCCTTTCTTCTTTATCATTGCTGAGTTTGGCAGAATATTTATGAGGTTCTTTGATCCATTCAGCTTGTAAGTAGATAAAATGATGAAATCACTCAGTATGAGCAAAGGAATGTCACACTGGAATAGCAATAAAAATATTTCATACTTTTTCTTCACTTTAAAAATTTCATTAACTTGCTGGGTATCTTTGGGAAAAAAATCTAGTTCCGCTTCAATTTTTAAATTTTTCATATAGGGATAATAATAAAAACTGCCATAAACTTATCTAAAATTATATAATTGATTTCTAAGCAAGAGGAAAAAGAAGAGACTGGGAGAGTATAATTTAAAGTTTCAGGAATGTTTAAATTGTTGGGAGGAATTCCTTACTGTATTATTTGGTTTTGCAACACCATCTTACTATATTAAGCAGTAATATAAAAACATATATGTTTTTTCTAAAATTCATGAAAATCCCTAAGTCTCTGTCTCCCTAACCTAATTCTGTCCAAGTTTATGAATAACCACTGAGTTCATTAGAAACTATTGATGTGTGCAAAATAATTTGATAGTTCATAACTTCATGTATTTAGCTTTGTGAAAAAAATATTGTAGATTCTATTAGATTTGATGTGGCTAACACCTTTTGCATCAACTGTAATGAAAATTAAAATGCAGTCCTTTGTTAGAATGCTAATTTTTAAGACTTTTTGAAAAGGCTTTAGTAGACTATTATATACTCTATGCTGGAGAAAAGAAAACAAAATAACACTACAGATTATTTACTGTGTTTTATGCTATGATGGTGACATCATAAGCCTGGTAAAAACTTAGCCATTTTACCTTCATCTCTTTTTAATTTTCATTTTCATACTTTTGTGAGAAATGATTATTTACAGTCCAGAAGAATGGACTAAGAAAACAGCAGAAAGATATTCCAAAGTCTATTTAAAGTAAAGATAACAAAAATAAATCAACATATACCTGCTACCACTGACAGCTTACAAGTTGGCATAAAATTTCAAGGACTATCAATTCAGGACATAAACTATTGCCCTATGGTGGTAGTAAGAAATATTACTCCTGAATTTTATTCTGTATAGGTGGAGATGGATGCTTCATGTATTATTGTGAATAAAATGCTACATTTTGAAGCATGAGACACTACTTAAAATTAAAACAATTGCATTAAACTACAAACTCCCAATAAATTGGGAGTTGACTATATTCTAAGCACTGTATTAGTGTGCAGGTTTTCATTTAATTCTTAAAATATCTACATATCCTTGGTGTTATTATCCCCATGTCTAAGTGAAAAGAAAGAAGGGAAGGATAAAAGGAGGGAAGGGATAGTCTTAACAGCATATAAAAGAAGCCTGACATAATTGCAATATAATTTATTACATGAATTAAAAATGCATATTAATTGTTCCTAGTTGTATGTTGCCTAAAATATCACTGTTAACTGCAATATGCAATGTGAGCAAATAAACATTTCTATATTTTTTAAGAATTATAGTGAACATTCTCACATAAACTCCAACATTAATTGGAAAATTCTATTTTTTAATGAAAAATAGGTTTATTCTTGTGTGATGTAAATTATAAGTACATTTTTCTCTCCCATCACTTTCCTCAATACTAATCTCATTTCAGCAAACAGTTGTATTTTCCTTCCTTTTCAACAGTTACATACTTCAACTATAGATAGCCAGATTATATAATGAACAAATATTAATCAGTTTCTGCTTGAACTGGGACACTTCATATGATAAGAAGCAATTCTGTTTTCATTTCATTAAAATAACACAGATAATAATCAATATAAACAAGCTTAGTCAATACTGAAATATCCTTCCATGTCATTCACGTAGGTTCACTCAGTAACAGTGATCCTTCCAAACCTTTAATCAAAGATTACATTTTATTCACCATTGTCACAAATGTGCATGTACTTAATTATTAAATCTCCATACTCTAACTTATTGTTATTTTACAACCAATTTATATTTGATAGCCTGACTTAAAAAAAAAGTCTTATAACCATGAGTCAACATTGGGAATTAGAATCGAACATGAGATTTGGGTGAGAACAAAAATCTAAACCATATCATTCCACCTCTGGCCACTTCCAAATCTCATGTCCTTCTTACATTTCAAAATATAATTATGTATTCCCAACCTTTCCCTGAAGTCTTAACCTATTTTAGCATTAACTGAAAAGTCCACAGTCCAAAGTCTAATCTGACTCAAGTCAAGTCCTTTCTGGCTACGAGCCTGTGAAACCAAAAACAAATTAGTTGTTCCCAAGATACGATAGAGGTATAGGCATTGGGTAAATACTTGTGTTCAAAAAGGGAGAAATTGGCCAAAACAAAGAGGCCACAAGCTTCATAAAAGACCAAAACTCAGAAGGGCAGTCATTAAACCTCAAAGCTCCCCAAAAATCTCCTTTGATTTGTCTTAAACCTAGAGCACACTGGTGCGAGAGGCCAGCTCCCAAGGCTGTAGACAGCTCTGCCTCTATGGCTTTGTAGGGCTCAGCCCCCTGCAGCTGCTTTCATAGGCTGACATTGAGTGCCTGTAGCTTTTCCAGGCTCAGGGTGCAAGCTACCAGTGGATCTACATTTCTGTGGTCTGGAAGACAGCAGCTCCCTTCTCACAGCTCCACAAGGCACTTCCAAAGTGGGTATTCTATGTGGGGGCTTTGACTCCACATTTCCCCTCAGCAGTGCCCTACTAGGGGATTTCCATGAGGGTTCTGCCCCACAAAGTCTTCTGTTTTGACCTCCAATATATCATCTGAAATCTAAGCAAAGGCTCCCAATCCTCAACTCTTGCATTCTGCACACCTGCAGGCTTAACCTCACATAGAAGTCACTAAGGCTTACAGTTTGCCCCTTCCAAAGCAGCAGCCAAAGCTGTACCTGGACCCCTTTTAGCAACAGCCAAAGCTAGAGTGGCTGGAATTCATGGAGCATTTGCTGCAGTTGCCCATAGTAGCAGGACCCTAGCTGCTTGCAAAGGTCTCTGAAATGCCTTCATTCTCCCCATTGTTTTGTCTTGGCTAACAGCACTTACCTTCCTTTTATTTATGTAAATTTCTGCAACT
Organism: Plecturocebus donacophilus; assembly: GCA_004027715.1. Lineage (NCBI taxonomy): Eukaryota > Metazoa > Chordata > Mammalia > Primates > Pitheciidae > Plecturocebus > Plecturocebus donacophilus. The sequence continues at coordinate 24,160 of PVKP010012438.1, read as the reverse complement.
AGTTTGCATTGCTCCCCTGCAAATGTGCTTTTCTTTTCTACCACAAGACCAGACTGCAAATTTTCCAAACTTTTATACTCTGCTTCCCTTTTAAATATAAGTTCCAGCTTCAGGTCATTTCTTTGCTTATGCATATGAAACAGGTAGTTAGAAGCAGCCAGGACACGCCTTGAAATGTCTTAGAAATTTCTTCCACCAGATACTCTAAATCATCACTCTCAAGATCAAAGTTTCACAAATCCCTACAGCAGGGTAACAATGCAGCCAAGTTCTTTGCTAAGTCTTAGCAAAAGTGACCTTCACTCTAGTTCCAATCAGTTTCTCATTTCCATCTGAGATCTCCACAGCCTGACCATCTCTGTCCATTATCATTATCAGCATTTTGGTGGCAACCATTCTACAAGTTTTTAGAAGTTCAAAACCTTCCCTCATCTTCCTGTATTCTTCTGAGCCTTCCACACTCTGGATCTCTGCCTGTTACCCAGTTCAAAAGCTGCTTCCACATTTTCAGGTATTTTTATAGCAATTCCTACTTCTCCATATCAATTTTCTGTATGTCTGTTCTTGCATTGCTATAAAGAAATACCTGAGACTGAGTAATTTATAAAGAAAAGAAGTTTAATTGGTTCATGATTCTGCACAGCTGGACAGAAAGCGTGATGCTGGCATCTGCTCAGCTTCTGGGGAGGCCTCAGGAAACTTATAATCATGGTGGAAGGCAAAAGAGGAGCAAGGTGTCTCACATGGTATGAACAGGAGCAAGAGAGGGAGGGTGGAGGGACCACACACCTTTAAACAACCAGATCTCATGAGAACTCTATCATGCACAGCACCAAAGGGATGGTGGCAAACCACTCATGAAGGAACCACTTCTGTGATCCAATCACCTCTCACCACACCCCACCTAAAATACTAAGAATTACAATTTAACATGAGATTTGGAAGGGGCCACAGATCCAAACCATAAATACCATATTACAAATACCTTGAAAACAATACATGTTCAATAAGTATTTGGTATTGGATTTCCAAGTATTTTGCTTAGAGAGTGTATTAGTTCATTCTTACATTGCTATAAATTACCTGAGACTGGGTAATTTATATATATATATATTTTTTTTTTAAAAAAAAGGTCTAACTGGCTCACAGTTTCACAGGCTGTACAGGAAATATGGCTGAGGAAGCCTCAGGAAGCTTACAATCATGGCAGAAGATGAAGGAGGCACATCTTATGTGGTGAGTACAGGAAAAAGAGAGTGAAAGGGGAGGTGCTACACACTTTCAAACAACCAGATCTCATGAGAATTCTATCATAAGACAGCACTAAGGGGATGGTGCTAAACCTTTAGAAACTACTCCAGGATTTGATCACCTTCCACCAGGCCCCATCTCAAACACTGGGGATTATAATTCAACATGAGATTTGGTTGGGAACAAAGCCAAACCATATCAGAGAGGAAACCAACACCATTCACTCTTCACTGTTGCTACTTCTACTTGCTTTTTATTTTATAAAACTAGAGGAATATTTCAGCCTCTGATTGAACTGAGATATCCCAAAGAATATCAGCAGTATAATAATAATAATTTTGAAATACTTCTAAGTTTCTTATGTTATATACCCAAATGACTATTCCCTTTGGATTTAATTCTATGATATAGTTTATTTTTCGCACTACCTCACTACGTTCCAATGAGCTAATCGGAGCATTTGGCACTTATTACATGTAAACTCAATACTTCTTTGTAAACAAAGCCAACAAAACATATATGGTATTAGAAAACCCCTGAGGTGTTTTCATTGACATGTTCTCTTCCATTTTATTATCATATCAGAGTCAAGTTTTTCTCCTGCTCCTAGATCCAGTCTAGCTTCTGTTGCATAAGCAGGTCCTAAACAGTGTGAATTCACTCGTTTTTTTTAAACTGTAGATTTTTTTCTCTCTCATGTTAATTTCTAAAATATCTTAATACTTCTATGTATATACTATAGGTACATTATTGTTACATAATGTGATGAATTGTATTTTCTATCTCTGTGCTTCTTATTTCATAGTTGTAAATGTCAAATAACTTTTTATTTATATCAGGACTGCATATTTTGCTGTGCTGACATACATCTCTTCTGGATTACAAATATATTTGAGCATGACTCACTGAGGAGCAAGGGCAATTTACAGAAGGAAGGCAAAACAAAGCAGAGCATATGCTGATATTAAGGAAAGTTTGTGAAACATAAAGATTCACTGAAGTAATCAAAAGAGAAAAGAGGAAAGGTAATAGGAGAATATGTACACAAGAAAAACACAAAGATGAAGGTTGCCCTAAGGGAAAGGAAGAATAATAAAAGTTGCAGAAATTACATATTTATGTAAAATCTCCTAAAAAGGCTCCTGATGTTTCTGCTAATAAACAATGTTTATTACATATAATCCAAATCCAACTCCAAATTTACAGGATCCCATTTAAAACAGATCTTCAATAATCAATAAATGAGTTTTAATATAATTAACTCAGGGATTTTGATTACGAAGTTTTTATGTATCTTCTGCTGGTTGACATGTTTCATGGAAAATAATGAATGTGTACCAGGAATGCCTCATAAGTCTACTGATATATTTTTTTTAAACTTATGATGTCATCAGAGTAAAGTTTACCTTTTTTTATTTTTAAGAAGTAGTTTTACACTAAATACTCTTTTATTTTTTTGCTCATAACAAACAGTCTAAAAGCAGAACAGACCAACTTGAGCAAACTATGAGCCACAAGGTACCTGTCAGAATCTACTGATAACAATCACTGTTTCAAATTAGAGAAGAGTAATCAGTTTTCATACTTTAAGAGTATATAATTTATAGGTCAAGAGATGAGTTGAAAGATAATATTCTTTATCCACTACATAATAAATATAATAAGAGAATTTGGAATAATGTGTTCTTCATAAAACCTAAACATTTAAATTAACCTTTCCATTTCAAATAAGACTAATGTTTGAAAGTTTGCATTTTTTACTGATGCTACCAAAAATGTCATAGTGTCTCAGCTACATCACATCTAGTGCATTTAATTTCAGCCAATCTCATTATGGATGGATAGAGATAAGAGATTTCTGGAAGTGATTGTCTGAGTTGGCCTTAAGGAAACAAAATGTGGAAACCATCATTCTCAGCAAACTGACACAAGAACAGAAAATCAAATACCACATGTTCTCACTCATAGGCGGGTGTTGAACAATGAGAACACATGGACACAGGGAGGGGAGCATCACACACTGGGGTCTGTTTGAGGGGAGAAAAGGAGAGGGACAGCAGGGGGTGGGGAGACTGGGGAGGGATAATGTGGGGAGAAATGCCAGATATAGGTGACATGCGGATGGAAGCAGCAAACCACATTGTCCTGCATGTTCTGCACATGTACCCCAGAACTTAAAGTGCAATAAAATATATATTTATGAGATAAAATGCAAATTTACACAAGTAAATTCTCAGCAAACATATATGCAAAAACGCAACTCTAAAATTCTGTACCTGAATTTAATGCCAACATGAATATTCCAATTCTTCCTGTTATTTTTTAAAGGATTTATATTAGTTCCATGTAAAAAAAAGATATATCAAATAAGGGTTTTCTCAGTCAACTTAGCATTTCATCGTCCCTTTCTTCCTATGATAGGTAAGAATTATGAAAAAGCACGTGGAGGGTCAATACATAAAGAGAAAATCATCCTTTCACTCTATGTTTATATACAGAGACATACATAGTGGGGACATCATGTAAACTGGTTCAAACATTGTCATTTAAATCCAGTAACATCAATTGGTTCTTAGCCTTATGGGTAAAATTAAGTGTAGTATCTGTTCTTATCGATGAATCCAGTAGCATTCACTGAGATATCTGGCTCAGATCTGACATCTTATGGTCAATCTTCTATTTGCTACAGTAGTTTTCCTACTCAAACTATGAGGCCTCACCAAGTCCCACTCTTTGTCATGTGTCTCATGAACTTGAGGATCTTTTGGTTTCAGGTAACAGAATAATTATTAAAAAGATAGTTAAAGAAGAGAGGTTTACTTTAACATATATTAAGAAGTACAGGAGATCGAGTGTGGTAGTTAACGCCTGCATTCCTAGTACTTTGGGGGGCCTAGGGTGTTGGGAACCCAACTGTGTGAATGCTTGCAAAGTGAGTTTCACAAGATAGATGGTTTTGAGCCCAGACACAGGGAGGCCTGAAAGAGGGAAGTCGAGATAAAAGGAGTCAGGAATAGAAAAAGGGAATCTAGATAACCAGATGAGCAAAACCAGAAACACCTGCAGTCACGAAGAACAATGTCTTGACGTAAATGTTTTTTATGAGCACCAGGAATGACCATTACCCTTCACGACCACTGATTGTGTATCTGCCATCTTTCCTGTATAGAGTATGTGATTTAGTGATCTGTTTTTCCTCTTGCACTGATGTAAACCAGAGCCTATAAAATGTATATAATCGAAGCCTTTGAGAAATAAAGTGATTGTTGGAATATTGACTCCTCAACCCTCCTGACCCCGCTTGTCTGTCTCCTTTTCTTCTTGCGCACCCCCCACTCAGGTTGGAATCTTCTTGCTGGTCGAGAGTTCCAGGCAGACTAGGGGAGTGGATCGCTTGAGTGCAGGCGTTTGAGACCAGCTTAGACAACATGGCAAAAACCCCTCTATACAAAAGATACAAAAATGAGCCCAGGTATGGTGGCCAACACGTGTAGAAACAGCTACTAGATAGGCTGAGGTGGGAGAATCGCCTGAACCCATGAGGTTGAGGCTGAAGTGAGCCATCAGCATGTCACTGCACTCCAGCCCGAGTGACAGAACCAGACACTGTCAAAAAAAAAAGTAGTTTAGGAGTAATTTTTTTCTATAATTAACTCATTAAAATGACAATGTCAAGGCTCAGGGTGATTTTACTGTTCTGTTCCTCTCCTTGTGTCTACAAGTTGGATGTTATGGTTTCAAATATTATCTAATCTCATAATGCTAGTAAATGAAAAGCATCTATCATAAGGGCATGATTGAGACACAATAAGTTGTGCTTAATGAGCATCCTGTAGTCTCTTTCATCTATTATACACGACTAAAGATGTATTATTTTACCTCTTCATCTAAAATATGAAATTACTCATCAGGAAAATGTAAAAGTAAAAGCCCTATATAAAGAGCTCATAAATCCTATGAAAATAGTCAAAATTGGAAATACTGACCTTGAAAAAAATGAACACAGATATACGCAAAAAGTAGGGGAGAGAACATTCATACTTAAAGGCTGATAGAATAATTTTTTTTTCATAATATCCCAAATGACATAACCCAAATGTCAGACACTGCAGTACATAAAGAGTTTACTTCGTGCAGAGCCAGCTGAACAAAAGGCCAGAGTTTTATTATGACTCAAATCAGTCTCCCTGAAAATTTAGAGTGGGGTTTATAAGGGTAATTTGATGGGCAAGGGATCAGGAAGTGGAGGGTGCTGATTGGTTGGTTTGGAGATGAAATTATAGGGAGTCAAAGCTGATCTATTGCATTGAGTCCTTTCCTGGATAGGGACCATGAGACCACGAGAGCCAGTTTATCTATCTGGGTGGTGCCTGCTTATCCATCAATTGCAGGGCCTAAGACTTGAGGACCAGTCAGGTTTTCCAACAGTGATGTTTTCCCTAGGAGTAATTGGAGAAGTTTTCAATCTTGTGGTCTCCATCTACATGACTCCTAAACCATAAATTCTAATTTTGTGGCTAATTTGCTAGTCTTACAATGGTAGTCTGATCCCCGGGAAGGAAGGGGATTTGTTTCAGAAAGGGGATGGTATCATCTTTGTTTCAAAGTTAAACTATAAACTAAGTTCCAATCAAAGTCAGTTTGGCATACACCCAAGAATAAACAAGGGCAGCTTGGAGGTTAGAAGCAGATGGGACTAGTTAGGTTAGATCTCTTTGTTATAGTTTTCTCGCTGTTATAATTTTTGCAAAGGTAGTTTTAATAGTCAATAAATATTTGGTGATTAAGAAGTATTCTTCACTCAAAATATTTTCCAGTCACCAAAATTCTCTTTTCTTTAACTTAATTTGGTAATCTTACTTCAAGTATTATCAATTGTTATTTAAGTTTACATGTTTCCTAGTTTATAAAATAATGTGAAAGTTTAAAGTACTGTCAGTTTTGTAGAGCTTGTTTGACTTCTAACATACTTGATTTATTATAACATCTTGAGGAAAATAAAAACCGAGGTCAAAATGGACATCTTTTGTAAGTATATGGTGATGGAGGAAAAAAAGGATCTTTACAAATACATATAAATGCAGGGAAAGTGCCTTTCTAAGGCTAATTGACTGAGTTAGAAAGTTGATGGCATACAGTAATGGGGGGAAGTAGAGGTTTATGATGGAGAAATAGGAGATTACCAAAGATAAACATCCTGCATTTGATATTTTTGCTAGGAAATGTGAGGCTGTTCCCGTTTCCCTCTACGTCTTTCACTTCCTGACTGACTCACTACATACATATGTAGATTTGTTTCATCATATCCATTTCTCTTTCATTTTTTACAATGAAGCTCGATCCAAATTGTAGCTACTACACATATTTTGATATTGTAAAAGAGGATACATAAATAGAAACTCTCACAAGGATTATTAAAACTATGTATGTTTCAATACCACATTTTCAAGTTTAATGTGGTATTTCTTTTAAGGCTTCCCTGAAGCAGTCATTTTTATATCTGGCTGCCTATTCCTACAACCTAGAAAGATTTTAAAATACAAGGAGAAACACATCAGTATATATATTTAAAGAACCCCTGGTGATTTGAACACTTAGCTGCAGAAAGAGCTACTGCCAAATATTGACTAAAACAATTGATAACACTTAGTGAACTTTCGTATATAACAGATAATGTCTTCAAAATCAGGCAAGAAAATGATTTGTTAGAATGTTTTCCAAATATAAACTGAGATACAAGTGTTTACCATGTTTACCCAAAAAGAAGAGTAAAAATATCAATTTCCAAGACGAAGATGACAGAAAGTACCTTTAACATACATTATGTGTCTCCTCTTTTTTTTTAAAAAAAAAAAAAAGCTTACTTTTAAAAGCAAAGATATTATATTTGCCCTCTTCCCTCTCTATTTTTTATACTGCCATAACACAGCACAGGAGCTACTGGACCAACTATTTTTACATTTCATATATATATATATATATATATATGTATGTATGTATGTATATAATTGCACTTTGGGTTCTGGGGTACATGTGGACAACATGCAGGATTGCTGCATAGGTACATACATGGCAATGAAGTTTGCTGCCTTCATCCCCGTCACCTATATCTGGCATTTCTCCCCATTTTATCCCTCCCCAACTCCCTGCGGGCCTGCTGTCCCTCCCCTAGTCCCTCCCAATAGTCCCCACTGTGTGATGCTCCCCTCCCTGTGTCCACGTGTTCTCGTTGTTCAACACCTGCCTATGAGTGAGAACATGTGGTGCTTGATTTTCTGTTCTTGCGTCAGTTTGCTGAGAATGATGGTTTCCAGATTCATCCATGTCCCTACAAAGGACATTAATTCATTGTTTTTTTATAGCAGCATAATATTCCATGGTGTGTATGCGCCACATATTCCTTGTCCAGGCTATCATCGATGGGCATTTGGGTTGGTTCCTGGTCTTTGTTATTTTAAACAGTGTGGCAATGAACATACGTGTGCATGTGTCTTTATAACAGAATGATTTATAATCCTTTGAATATATATCCAGTAATGGGATTGCTGGGTCAAATGGAATTTCTATTTCTAGATCGTTGAGGAATTCCCACAGTGTCTTCCACAATGGTTGAACTAATTTACACTCCCACCAACAGTGTAAAAGTGTTCCTGTTTCTCCACATTGTCTCCAGCGTCTGTTGTCTCCAGATATTTTAATGATCACCATTCTAACTGGCATGAGATGGTATCTCAATGTGGTTTTGATTTGCATTTCTCTAAAGATCAGTGCTGATGAGCAATTTTTCATATGTTTGTTGGTCTCATATATGTTTTCTTTTGAAAAATGTCTGTTCATATCCTTCACCCACTTTTGAATGGGTTTGTTTGTTTTCTTGTAAATCTGTTTTAGTTCTTTGTTGATTCTGGATATCAGCGCTTTGTCAGATGGGTAGATTGCAAAAACTTTTTCCCATTCTGTTGGTTGCAGGTTCACTCTAGTGTTTGTTTCTTTTGCTGTGCAGAAGCTCTGGAGTTTAGTTAGATCTCATTTATCTATTTTGGCTTTTGTTGCTAATGCTTTTGGTGTTTTAGTCATGAAGTCCTTGCCTGTGCCTATGTCCTGAATGGTTTTGCCTAGGTTTTCTTCTGGGGTTTTTAAGGTGCTAGGTCTTATGTTTAAGTCTCTAATCCATCTGGAGTTAATTTCAGTGTAAGGTGTCAGGTAGGGGTCCAGTTTCTGTTTTCTGCACATGGCTAGCCAGTTTTCCCAACACCATTTCTTAAACAGGAATTTTCCTCATTGCTTGTTTTTGTCAGGTTTATCAAAGATCAGATAGTTGTAGATGTGTGGCATTGCCTCCAAGGCCTCTTTTCTGTTCCGTTCCTCTACATCTCTGCTTTGGTACCAGTACCATGCTGTTTTGATTACTGTACCCTTGTAGTATAGTTTGACATCAGGTAGCATGATGCCTCCAGCTTTGTTCTTTTTGCTTAGGATTGTCTTGGCTATGCAGGCTCTCTTTTGGTTCCATATGAAGTTTAAGATGGTTTTTTCCAGTTCTGTGAAGAAGATCATAGGTAGCTTGATGGGGATAGAGTTGAATCTATAAATTACTTTGAGCAGTATGGCTGTTTTCACAATATTGATTCTTCCTAACTATGAGCATGAAATGTTTTTCCATCTGTTTATGTCCTCTCTCCTTTTCTTGATCAGTGGTTTGTAGTTCTCCTTGAAGAGGTCTTTTACATCCTTTGTTAGTTGTATTCCTAGGTATTTTATTCTCTTTGTAGCAATTGTGAATGGCAGTTTGTTCTTGGTTTGGCTCTCTTTAAGTCTGTTATTAGTGTATAGGAGTGCTTGTGAAAAGCACTTGGGCAAAGACCAACCCAGACTGGTTTACTTCAGAAATAAGTAATGTATGTATCTTCTTAGCAATATATCTAAGTTGATCTTGATTTGTGCTGGTTCTCAATGTCATTCATGATTCTTTATACATTAAGCAAAAATTGTTCAGTTTTCTAGGAAACATACAGTCTCAAGGGTTTGATTTTATTTCTATGAAGAAATTCTGAATTCCAGAATATTTCGGGTTTTAAAGATATTTCTCAACTTATATTGAGACCACATGCTTACCTCAGGAAATATTTTTTTTTTAAGTAAAAAATATTCCCATAATCTATGAGCGATTGTTACAGAGAGCTTCTGCTTCTCTGGCTTTCCATTTCCCTGTGGAGAGTCTTCAGCTGAAGTAACACATCTGCCTCCCTCCTACCTCTCAGTCTCTGATCTCTCTAGGAGGTGACCTGTAGTGAGCTTGAGAAGAAGAAAAAAATCTGAGCACATCTGGTTGTCTCCTCTACTGTTTAAAATTTTTATCTGGCTGAAAGAATAATACATTCTGGTTCATCCTTTAAAATAATCTTATCAGAGCACATTCCCTTTCCTTGTATATGTGGGATAGTGTGGATGGAAATTCATGGGTTGAATGGGGTTCTGGGGAAGAGGACTGAATTGTCTACCCATGCCAATAATAAGGTAAAAAACATGTATATTCTTGTGACAAAATATTATCAAGCTGTTTTGACTGAAATCTTAAACCATATTTACACTGAGTTTACATATAACTGAGCTAACGTTTTGATCTCTATTTGCTAGTCTTGTCTCTAACTTTTGATTTCTTCTGAAATCTGGAAATGAATAGATAAATCTTATTTAACTGGCTTGCTAAGACCTTAACATTTTGGCACATTAACCACAGAAGTAGATAATAAGAAGTGAGATTTGGAGAACAGTGTTATATACAGAGATATATGGATCCTGGTCCATCACAGGAGGTGGTTCTGAACATATGCCTTATGAGGTTGAGCATGGTGAGTTATAGTTAATTTCTACTACTTGCTGACTATTTTAATGATTGCTTGAATGGTTTTAATTGCAGGCAAGCAGTATGTGGATAAGCAAATACCAACTGCTTTGGTAAGAATACATGAATCTGATTTAGACCAGACCTAGTCATATGTTACTCAAACAGATTCAACTATAAGGCACAGAGAATGTTTGCATATCTAAGCTTCCAGGTATCCATGGACTTAGTTTCTCAGCCAGGAGTGCAAAAGCACTTGTTCCATTTTGGAGTTTCTTACAATATTGCCAAGTGCATTCAAACAAGCAGCCCCAAACTGCTTATTCTTTATGTTAATTTGAACTGTTTCCAGGGCTTGTTTTGGGATGAATGTTTATATCATCTCAAAATTTGTACTTTGTAGCCCTACCCCCCAATGCAATGATAATTAGGAGGTGGAATATTTGCATGGTGATTAGGTTATAAATGCGTGTCCTGGGGGTCATGATGGAATTAGTGGCCTTATGAAAACTAGAAAAGACATCAGTGCCTGATCTTCCTACTTATATTGAAGAAAGGTCATATGAGCATACAGTGAAGAGACAGCCAAGTGAAAGCCAGGAGGAGATTCCTAACCAGAGCCTGACTATGTTGGCACACTGCACTTTGGATTTTCAGCTTCCAGAACTGCTGTGAGAAAATAAATATCTGTTGTTTAAGACACCTACTCTATGTCAGTTTGTTATACTAGCATGAGTAGCCTAAGTTAGGGCCAAAAGAAGAAACTGTGAATAAGCTAACCTCCTGTGTCCATGCGACGCTTTGATAGTCAAAAGACTATTCCAGTACCACATGGTCTCTAGTGAACTAACTACACGAACTCTGAATATGGCATTAGGGAGCAGACGTCAAAACTCTTTAATCACCCATGGAAGAACAAGGTCACACATTTTATAAACAGAAAAAAAAATAAAGAAATAGAACATGTGATATTATTTAGCTGGAGCACATAAATAACTTATTGAAATTATTGTAAATTAAAGACAAACATTTTAAGACATAGCTTCAATAATATGAAAATCAACTTTATTCAAGAAATTAGAAAGTCTTGGGGTGATTTGAATTAAAAAATTGATTATTGATGTTAAAAATGAATAAAAGAGAGAACAAAATCAAAATAAAATAGTGTGGTATATGATTCACCTGGCTTAAATGGAGATATCTAAGCAAATATAGTGTTGGAATGTCTGTGGATAAATGGGAATTTTCTCAAATTACTGTTGAATGTGTCAACAGATAAAACTACTTTGAAACCAATGACTTGGATTTATATTGTAAGATTAAACAGATAAATAAAGATACATGTATTTATATATGTACATATTCATTTATACATATAGAGACAGATAGATCTTATGGTACAATAATTTCACACTTTCATATACCCAAGATAATCTTATATATATATATATAATTGATATCTATATTTTATGTATATATATATATATCTTTAATATACATATATATGTTTGTGTATATATATGGTTGGAGGTATTTAAAGAATATGGTTTCTGATTGTTATAGAGATATACTCAACATGCTATAACTAACCAAGACACTAATCCAATGGAGAATGAGTTAACATATTACAAAAAAGTCACACAATTAAATATTACACAATAGTAAAACTGGAGAGACTACATACATAAATATTGGTAACAAATACTGAATCAAGAAAGCAAGTCCCAGAAGACTATAGGGGACAATTTTATATAAAATTCAAATATAAGTAAAATATTACATTTTAGGTAAATAAAGATAGATCAATAGATAGAGAGAAAATAAAGAAAGATGTGATAAACTCCAAAGTCAAAGTAGGGATGAATTCTATGAGTGATAGAATAGAGAAGTGTTAAAAAAATGTTTAATGATACTTAAAGCATCAGGCTGACTTTATTCAGGACCATTGTAATAGGTGTAGGGATAATTGCAGTGGGATTTTGCAGTGGGAAAGAGAGATTGGGCTTAACTCTGAATACAGCACGAAACAAGTTGGAATTTATAGCCAAGGAGCAGGGTGGGGGTTAGTGGATAGAAAATCACTAATAGGAAACATTGGGAGTAAGGTGGATTCTGGCTAAGCAGACCTTAAGGATTTTGACATCACTTGGAGGTGGTAGAGGATGGCAAATCTGATCAGATATTGAGGGTGATCTGATATCAAGGATATTTTTGGTAAACTGACTTAGCAGGGTTCTTTGCTAAAACTGGATTTTATAAGGAAGTTCATAGATGTGTCTAAAAGAAAGTGCAGGAGCAGGACTAAAACTTGGTCAAAGAATCCTTTGTCATTAGGAGTGTACAGATAGGAGCTGTAGGTGTTTACTGATCCTTATCTTTGGCAGTGTGTTTGTGGATGAACATCATGTTATTAGAAGAAATATTTAAAAATAAATTGATAATAAAAGCCCACACATGAAATTTATGTATAATAAATTACATATTTTAATCGGTTCAGGTTTTTTCATTTGAATTCCATAAAGTAGGAGGTTAAGTAAATGCACAAACAAAAAGAAACCCGAAAAGGAAGAGCTGCAATTAGCTAGACATAAGTTGGATGATCCAATGATAAATAAGGAGTGTTCCACATGAGGAGAGCATTTCACTAAAAAATAAACTGGGCATAGAGGCTCATACCTGTAATCCCAGCACTTTGTATGGCCAAGGCAGGTGAATCCAAGATCGGGAGATCAATAACATCTTGGCCAATGTGATGAAACCCTGTCTCTACTAAAATTACAAAAATCAGCGGGGCAGTGTGGTGCGCACTGGTAGTCCCAGCTATTCTGGAAGCTGAGGCAGGAGAATTGCTTAAACCCAAGAGTCAGAGGTTGCAGTGAGCTAAGATTGCACCACTGCATTCCAGCCTGGGTGACAAGAGCAAAACTGCATCTCAAAAAATAAATAAATAAGCTAAATAAATAAATAAATAGTTTACAACACACTCAGCTTCTGTGTGTTGGACACTACCTTATCTACATTATATATATACACACACATTATATATATATATAAATGTATTATATATATATAATTATAATACACATTATAGATATACATTATATATATTATATGCATAATATATATATATACACATATATAAACTCAAATTTCTCACAACCATTTCCTCATTTCACCTATGCAAAATTTCACACAGAAACGTCACATAACTAGGAAGTGGAAAAGTACATGCACTTTTCACATACACCACTTTGTGACTGCCAGGATGTGTAATGGAAAAAAGTCTTAGCCAAGGAACAAATAAAAAGGAGAAGGAAAGAAAATACTAATACCCAGAAAATTGAGCTAGCCCTCCATAAAAAGACAAATAAGAAGCAGATTCAAATCGAAAACCTTGAAACTCTCCTTCCTGAAATAATTAGGTAAGAAACAGAAGAAGACGAAACGAGAAAGAAAAGAGCCTGCTCCATCTTAGTTCAGTCTGCTAAAGCAAAATATAATAAAATGAATTGCTTCTAAATTAAAGAAATTTATTTCTCACAGTTCTGGAAGCTGCAAGTTTGAGATCAGAGTGCCAGTACAGTCAGATTCTGGTGAAGAACTTATTCTGGTTCAAACTATCAACTTTTCCTTCTATCTTCTTATGGTGTAAGGAGCCAGCCAACACTCTTGGGTCTCTTTTATAGGGTCACTAATCCCATTTACGAGGGCTCCATGCTCATAACCTAACCATCTCCTAAAGGCCTCACCTCCTAACACCTTCATCTTTGCCATTAAGATTTCAACATATGAAATATTGAAAACTGTTTTGGGGAGCACGTAACCATGCTGCCCATAACATCTCCTGACTTCAGATAAATATTGCTGTCATAGAAGCACAGATACTCAGTCCCTCAAAACTTCAATAACTGGGAATGGCCATGCTTTACAAAAAAAACTAGTTTTTAGAAAAGGGTGCATACAAAGGTATTAATGCTCCCTCTGCAATCTACCAGAGTCTTAGACTCCAGGAGCCTCAGTTCGGGAAACCACAGAGGCAGTTTCTTCAGAATTGCTTAATTTTCACGTATTTGTAGATATCCCACATTTTCTCTCTGTTATTGATTTCTGATTTGATTTCATTGTGGTTGGAGAAGATACTTTGTATGATTTCATTCCTCTTAATTTTACTGGGAATTATTTTATGACTTACAATATGTCCTATCTGGGAGAATATTCCATGTGTACCAGAGAATAAGTGTTTTGAAATAAGTAGGGTTTTAAGGGTAAGCAGTTTTATACTAAAACTCAGAGAAAAAGCCTAAAATACCAACTCTCAAGAGAGGGGAGGACAGGGGTGTTGTGTCAGTCAACAAAGCCATACCCACTGAAGACCAAGGACCAGGAGTATAGGGCTCCATGGGAAAGGGCAACTTAGAAGGTTTTGGATTTGCTGCAGATTTGTTGGCTTTTCAAGAAGACACTGATGTATACAATGCCTCTCTCTGAGAGAGAAGACACCCCCTCTCCTACTTGATAATTGGATGATGCCATAATTACTGTTTGTTCAAATAGAGACTGTGTATACTGGCCACAGTCTCTGAACAACTGACATAGAGGACTGGCTTGCAGGGGAATACAAATTTATCACTTTCTCATGGAGCACTGAGCTTCTGCAACTGCATTTGACAACAGAAATGAGGGTCAAGATTAAGCAATGAGTGCTGAGTCTTAATCGGTTTGGGGAACCTGCTATAATAGTGGAGGTTTCTGGTTTTTTATTTTTTAATGTTTTGCATAAATATTGATTCTGAGATGGTCTTGTGTGTTGCACTCTTAAAGATACTAAAAAAATGAAGCATGCTAAACAGTTTGAACTAACAGAACTTCTGAACTAGAAAGGAACCCGGGCCACCAAGTTTTACTGGTTTTGGAGGGTCCCATGGAAGACACAAAAGATTCTACAGTTATTGAATTAACCACAAATCCACTAAGACAGTGGCTATTGTTTGGAAAGCAGTTTCATGACAAGTGGAAACCAAGTGCTCTGAAATTATGCTGGTTTTGGCACAGGGAGATTACCATATTCTGATGAATCATAGGTTGATTATTAAGCCCAATGCATTAAGAAAGAATAAGCTGTGGAATAATAAGAGGTACCACCATTCCCATGGCTTCAAGTTGTCATTGCAGGGACTCCCATGAATAATTTTCATGATCTCTTTCTTCAGTTTTCCCTCTGAGTGTAATATTTCTGGCTCTACATCCACCAATTTCAGTAAGTTGAAAGTACAGTCACCTTACTTGTACCTAAAGCAATAGTGTTGAAAATCATGGTCACACTGAATTCTGCAACTTCCAAATTAATGTTTTTAACCTCATTCTTTGAGCAACACAATATTTAAATTACTATTTGATCCAGCAATTCTAATTCTGGGTATATGACTAAAAAAAACTGGAGGCAGGGACACAAACATATATTTTTATCTCATGTCATTGCACCATTATTTACAATAGTCCAAAAGTGGATGCAACCTAAATATCTATCTGTGGATACATGGAAAAACAGGACATGAATAGAATAGAAAATAGAATAGGATAGAACAGAATAGAACAGAACAGAACAGATCAGAACAGAACAGAACAGAACAGAACAGAACAGAACAGAACAGAACAGAACAGAACAGAATAGAACAGAACAGAATAGAATAGAATAGAATAATTATTCTGCCTTAAAGTAGAAGAAGAAGATTTTGACACATGGTACAACATGAAAGAATCTTGTTCTAAGTGAACTTAGGGATAAGGGAAAGAAGCAAGTCACAAAAGGACAAACACTGTATGATTTTATTTATATGATGTACTTAATATAGTCAAATTCAAAGAAACAGAAAGTAGAATGGTAGTTGCCAGGATCTGGGCATGGGGGAGCAGGCAATGGAGAGTTACTCTTTAATGGGAAAACAATTTCTGTTTTGGAAGATGAAAAACATTCTGGAGGTGGTTCCACGAGGATATAAATGTGCTTACTGCCCCTGAACTGTACGCTTGAAAATGATTAAAACTATAAATTTTATTATGTATAATTCACCAGAAAAGCTAATTAATTTAAAAAATCTTATTAGATAATGCAATTCTAGAATATTAATATTGCACATGCAACACTGCTCTAAAATCATGTGTTTGAAGCTTCTGTTGCTAATTTCTATATGCTCATCCAGTGTAGTGGTTTTCTTATTAGATTTTTCACCAAAAATTCCTTATGATGGATAAGTCCTTTATTAGGCTGGGACTTTATTATATTTTTTTCTTAATCACAGCTACTTAAACAAGGAACTTTCATTTGATTTGTATGTTCATTTTCTGTAATCAGCATAATCAAATAACTTGAACATTAAAATATTTCTGCCGAGTTAACTTCTTAAGGTACTTTCAAGTATAAGTCTAGATGATTCACACCTAAGTATAAATAAAATAAATAAGCTCCTTGGAAATTGTCTCATGCTTTACTTCTCATACAAATTTTACTTCAAAATATACATGTATTTCTCTGACCAGAATTGGGTTTCAACCATAATAAAACCAACAGAGTCAAATAAACTATCCCCAGTATTTTTTCAAAACAAACCCACAGGTTAGGCAACTACCAAAAGATTAGTCTGATGAGAACAAAACTAAACCAATTACTTGTCAAATTAATTATTAATGAGTAGTAAATAAAATTTAGTTTAGTTTTTTTTTTTCCTCATGAAAACTTTGAACTGAAGAAAGGAAGATGTTTGAAAGAATGAAATGTTGCACACTCCAAAAACAGATTATAACTATAAGCATTATTTTTGTGTCTATATGTATTTATGTGTAATGGTGTGGGTGTGTATGTGTGTGTATCCATCCTTGAAATTTAATCCCAAGTTATAATCTTTCTTTTTTTCTTTACAGCTGAAGAGCATTGACCAAGTTATTATCTTCAACTCTCTCAAAGGGTGAAGAGAGAGAAGGAACATTGAGTCAACCGGCTTTGTTTTATCCCTTTCCCTTCCTCAGCTGTGGGCTGGAGAGGGATGTAATTCCAAGGACATTGGCAAGCCTTTTGTTATGTGGATATGCTTTACATAACTACAGGTTATCCATCGAATGAAACATAGACAAAAACTGGAAAAAAAATCAATCTTCTTAAAAGATGGAAAGTGATCCTGTTTCCAAATAAAACTGAATTATAACATTCTTCATATTTATCTTGGTACACATTTTGTTTAAAAATTAGAAGCTAAATTTTTAAAGCATACCAAAGTTTGTATTTAGAGAAAGATGTTTTCACTGCAATAGTGATCATTATTATAAAATGCTTCTAAAGTCCAATCAATGATAAATGTCAAAATCATAATGGGATATATTGTATGCTGTGTGAAAGATAAAATACATAGAGAAAATCCATTTTAAATGGTAAAAAAAAGAAAAAAATTATTATAGCTTTTCTCTAGGAAATATTCTGTAAAGGGAAATGACAAAGCTGTGCATTAAAAAGCCAAATTCAAAGAACCGAATAAATAGTGGGATATTTTTTATTTGCTTTCTGCTTTTTTCAATCAGTGTTTCACAGAGTATGATTCATAGCACCATTTACTGTTACTAGAAGACTGAATTGGTTGGCTGTATTTGTGGCTCATACCTGAGTAATTCCAGCCTTTGAGGAGGCCAAGCCAGGAGGATCGCTTGAGGGCAGAAATTCAAGACAAATCTAGACAACATAGTGAGACCTTGTCTCTACAAAAAATTAAAAGAAAACAATTAGCTGGGAGTCTTGGCACAGGCATGTAATCTTCGCTTCTCAGGAGGTTAAGGTGGGAGAATTGCTTGATTCCAGGAGTTTGAGGCTGCAGTGAGCTGTGACCACACCACTGCACTGTTAAGGAAAGGTAATCAAAGTGTTTGAGAGCTTGCCTATATCAAGAACTTTATGATATCATATTTAATATTCATATTAGTTTTCTAATATAGATAATATTATTTGCAAGAGGTATGTAACTTACAATATTCACACAAACTACTGGCTTTGTTCACTGGCTCTCATTTCCCTCCTGAAGAATAAGATTTAAAAAAATGCTGTAGGATATGTATTTGATGAAGTAACATTTGGCTGTGATACTGAACTGGAAAAAGGTACAAAAAAATGTATGCAAAACTAAGAGATTTCAGAATACTTGTCAAAGGTCTCTGTTTGCGGAATTTTTAGTCTTAGCTAAATTGTGGCTGAGCAAGCGATAATGCATGAGAGTTCAATTGAGGTTAAAAAGGACCATATGGGTCAATGCCTGGGAGCTTAAAGACAATTCCTCTGAGAACCTGTGTGACTAGGAACCTGGAATCACACAGTTAATAGCAAAACAGGACTTTGTAGAAATGTGTTGAGAGAAGTAGAATTAGATCATATGGGGATTGTGAAGTTATGTAAATCAAAGGCATCGTTTGAGGGCCATGCCATCAGCAGGTCATGTTGACCCTCCTGACCAGGGGGTCTCATTATGTATACCTGTTGTGAATAGGTTTTGAGGATTCTGAGGGAAAAGTGTTTGAGGAAAGCTAACTCCTCCCAGTGTTTACAGAGTTATATGAGAGGCCGAATGGTTGTAAAATTTGATGAAAGAAATACATCTAGTAGGAAGACAGAAAATTTTAAAAGTATCTGAGGAAATAGAATTAAAGTCATTGTCAGGACGTAAGATGTGGTAGAAGGAAGGATGTGTTGCCCAGATGCTGCTTCAAGGAAGATCTTGCTGCTCAGCTCTAGAGAGTGCACTCAGAAGTCTTTCCCCTTCCATTACCTGGTATTGGTTCTTATGAAATGTCATTCAT
This sequence comes from Plecturocebus donacophilus, assembly GCA_004027715.1. Taxonomy (NCBI): domain Eukaryota; kingdom Metazoa; phylum Chordata; class Mammalia; order Primates; family Pitheciidae; genus Plecturocebus; species Plecturocebus donacophilus. Next base: position 5,232 of record PVKP010012438.1, on the reverse strand, counting down.
ACCAAATTCTATCTCAGAATCTTCTTCTGGAAGATCCAATCTGAAAAATATAAAGTTATTAAATCAAAGAATGTGTTTCAAAAAAGAAAAAAAAAAAGAAAGGATAATATGTTTCCAATAAGGAGACGCAGTGCTTACAGAGGCTCTAAAATGAAGGTCAATCATGAAAAAATAATGAAGTATCCATCTGTGTATGAAGATCTCAGACAACCTTTAGTCCTTTTCAACAGAGAAAACATTGAAACTGGAAAGAGAAGACTAAATTTAGTCTTCCAGATTCTATCCTTTGTTTAGTTAAATAAATGTGAGCCAGTCACTTATTATCAGTGAACCCCAATTTCTTATTTGGTAAAATAGTTCGCTACATAGCTAGTCAGAGTGCATGTTCTCTTTCTCCTTTGGATACTTATTATTGCTCCAATATCCTTTGTAAATTGTACTAGAGTGACCTAGCAACTAGAAAAAAAGGATAAATATGCAATAAATAATTTAGATGTATTATACATAAGATATGACTTTTTAAAGCACCTGATCAGTAACACTTCTGTTGTTTTTCAGAAAATAAAGCTGATCCCCAAATTCCTTAATTTTACCTTTAGACTTTTGAAGTATTTGTCCAAGAACTTGTATAAATTAACTTTTTTCTTCTAATTGAATTTAGGACATTGGGACAAAATGGAGTTTATTTAGAAAGCAAGAGAAAACAATCCTTATCTCAATGCAATTTTTTTTAAATCCCACAAGAATTCTTCTTTTAAGTTATGCATGATTGGTCACTGACATTATGATGATGCTTATAAGCTGAATAAAACTGACTATTCCTTGCTTTTCCCTTTCAGTGTATTAGGACTGCGATTACTTTTGCACCAACCTAATACACATGCATTTTTGTATGTTTCTCTCAGATAGACTATGAAACCTCAAAAGCAATGACTACCTGGGCTTTATATCCCCAGCAGTTTTCAAGTGTTTGACATATGCTAAGGACAAATATATATAATAAACTAGTCATGAGTGACTTGGGTATATACTGCAATAAACATGTTCAAATTGTTCTGAGTTGAGTTACTTATTTTCTAAGATGGCAAGAGCAAATGGAGGATTATTCTCTGTTCTTGCTCCAACCACAGAATGATTATAAGTAGTTTAGATCAGTAAGAACACTGATTCATTACATATTTGTGCAAATCCTGTATTCTACTTCTACCACATTCCAACAGTGTGAGCTCATAAAACTTTTATAAACTTCAAGGACTTTGTCTTTGCCATGGGTATAATAATGTCTACCTAAAAATGTGGTTTAAAAAAATAAATAATGAATGCAAAGTCTTAATGTGGTATCTGGCTACTGTTAGTATACCACAGCGATTTTTCTTTTTCTTTTTTTTTTTTTTTTTACTATCCGTGGCCCAAAAAGAGCTACTTCATGTGGTGAGTTTCCGCCAAAGTACTAGAAGATGGTGTAGCTACCAAGATCACTTTATTGATAGAATGTTGGTTTTGAGAGTGTAAGTCTTAAAGAGTTCATTCTGGCTCTCAGAATCAAGCAATGTATTAATGTTATGATGTCTGCCACATCATGGAAGCTAGGATATGGACTTCTGCACAACTCATGCATACGTTTTCTTATTAAGACTCATAAAATAAAAAGAAGTACTTAGCTTAATGTAATATTGATGTCAGCGGCAGCCCATCTGGAACACAATGCCAGCTGCAGTGAGGGAGGTTCAGCCAGGGCTGTGTGCTCTCTGGAGCTGGCAGGAGCCAGGAACAGGCAGGAGTCATGCCACTTTCTAAGTTAAAAGGGTGGAATCCCTGCCCTCCAGGGAACAGCTATAGCTGCCGAGCTGTAGCTGCAGACCCAGGCATTCATGTGCTTTCTGGAGCCCAGAAGTATCCTTGCCCCACAGTCTTGGAAATGCACACTCCTCTTGCCTAGCCTCTCCCTGCTCCTGGTGCTCACTCTAATTTCAGAGCAAAGTGGTTGCTGAGCCTAGGCACTGTTGCTACCTGGCCAGGTGTGTACTCACTCAGGGCAGTGCTGACTCACCAGCCCCCTGCTGCCTCAGACTCTTCTGGACTTTGGGCTTCAATGAGCACAGGAGGGAAGCCAAGTGGGGACACAGAATAGCTCAGCATGGACCTACAGAAGACCCTCAGCACTAACAGCTGGGGCACCACGGATGGCAAGTTGATGGTGGCAAGAGGCAGACAGCCTTCTGGGCAGAATGGGGTGGGTCCTGGTGAAGCCCCAACTTCAAGCCAGAGATGGCCTGAAGCCTGGGGACTGGGCTGCCAGTTCTGTGAACCAGAGTGAGGACTTATGGTGCTTTTTATGGCCCCATCCATTGCCACCTATGGACCAATCAGCATGCATTTTCTTCCTTCTGAAGCCCATAAAAACCCTGGACTCAGCCAGACTTGAACAATGAAACAAACTGTTTGCAGATAGGAGCTATTCACTGTGGGTTTCCTCTCTGCTGAGGGCTATGTGGATGATGGGATGTCCTGCCCGCAGAAAGGAGCTACCCACTCTGGGCCTCCTCTCCACTGCGGGCTGCAAAGACATTGGGACTACCAGTTGCAGAAAGGAGCTACCTACTTTAAGTCTCCAGATAACTGTTCTGCCTCTCAATGAAGTTCCTCTCTGCCTTGCTGACCCTCCAGTTGTCTGCATACCTCTTCTTCATTCCTCCTGGATGTGAGACAAGAACTTGGGACCCACTGAATGGTGGGACTAAAATAACTGTAGCAGAAACAAAACTGAAGCATGCTCCTTGCTCACCACACTGTGGGCAATGAGAAGGTGAGAAGAGTTGAGGCCCTTTGTGAAGCCTAGACCTAGGGGCTCCCCAAGCCAGGGCTGTGACACTCTTTTTGGGATTCTGCAATTCCTGGCATCTCCAAGCTTCTGGCACAAGCATGTTTCTTTGTTCAGCCATGGGTGCCCTCAGTGGAAGTCACATGCAGTACATATGGTCCAGCCATGGCCATGCATGGAGTCAGCACACCCCTCGCCACTCTGTACCTGGCTCGCACTTGGCAGATGTGGGATCTGAGCTGGTAATGGGAGCTGAGGTCAGCCTGTTGGGTCAAGTGGGTAGAAGAAGCCCAATGAGCATGAGCAATACTCAGGTAGAAGGTGCCGCCAGCCACAGAGGATTCTGGCTGGCGAAGAGACACTTTAAGGATCCTGTGACAGTATCTCCCTCCCTCTGTTCACTTTTAACTCCTTTCTAAGAAAGTGATTAGCAAGTCCTCCACCACAAAGTTAGATTATAATTCAGGAATGTCTTCAGGTTTCTTATTTTCTTGCTGTGTACTCATTTTATCTGCCATCAACAGTGAGTCAGAGATTCCATTTCCTCATCTGAAATTATGATAAGACTATTGTTATAGAAATTTGTGGGAATTAAATGAGTTCAAGATTCTCATAAATCTAGAAATAATTTATTTCATCTGTATGTTTAATACTATTATGTTATTACTGGGACCCTTACTATTGATTTTATTTACCTACACTTTCCAGCTACATAAAGCAGAAATAAAATTAAATTACATAAATTCTATATGCCAGCATGAGAAGAAGCAATGTATAATAGTAAAATACCTACATTTCTACAGTCTTATCTCATTTTATTGTGCTTTACTTCATTGTGCTTCACTTCATTGTGTTTTGCAGACACTGTAGTTTTTTTGTGGCAATCCTGCATCCAACCAGTATATTGGCATCATTTTTTCAACACCATGTGCACACTTTTTGTCTCTATGTTATAGTTCGGTAATTCTCTTAATACTTCAGACTGTTTCATTATCATTATATCCATTATGGATATGATTATATCATTATATCCATTATGGATATGATTACATCATTATATCCATTGTGGTATGATCAGTGATCTTCGATCTTACTATTGTAATTGTTTTAGAGTGCCAAGATCTGTGCCCCCAAAATGTGGCTAACATATTCAGTTAACGAAGCCCAGACAGACCGAAATTCAGGCCTTTTATGCCAAACAGTTAAACACATTGTGAACAAAAAGAAAAGTTCTTGAAGGAAATTAAAAGTGCTACTCCAGTGAATACATGAGTAATAAGAAAACAAAACTGCCTTTTTTGCTGATATGAAGAAAGTTTGAGTGATCTGGAGAGAATGTCAAACCAGCCACATCATTTCCATAATCTAAAGCTCAGTCATGAACATGACTCTAACTCTTCCATTCTATAAATGCCAAGAGAAGTAAATAAAGCTGCAGAGGAAAAATTGGAAGCTAGCAGAGGTTGGGGAGGTTTAAAGTAAGAAGCCATCTCTATAACACAAAAGCACAAAGTGAAGCAGCAAATACTGTTGTAGAAGCTGCAGCAAGTTGTTCAGAAGATCTAGCTAAGATAATTGATTAAGATGGCCACTCTAAAAAACAAATTTTCAATGTAGATGAAGCAGACTTCTATTACAAGAGAATGCAATCCAGGACTTTTGTAACTAGAAAGAAGTCAGTTTCCTGGCTTCAAAGCTTTAAAGAAATGGCTGGCTCTCTTGTTAGCATTTAATGCAGCTGATACTAAGTTGAAGTCAATGCTTATTGACCGTTCTGAAGATTTTCAGATGTTTAAGAATATATTAATTCTTAAATGGAACAACAAAACCTAGATGACATCATGTCTATTTATATCATGGCTTACTGAATATTTTAAACCCACTGTTGAGACCTATTGCTCAGGATGAAAGATTTCTGTTAAAATATTACTGTTCATGATCAAGTAGGATTCATCCCAGGGATACAAGGCTGGTTCAACATACGCAAGTCTATAAATGTGTATAAACAGAACCAAAGACAAAAACCACATGATTATCTCAATTGATGCAGAGAAGGCCTTTGACAAAATTCAACAACCATTTATGCTAAAAACCCTCAATAAACTAGATATTGACAGAACATGTCTCAAAATAATAAAAGCTATTTATTACAAACCAACAGCCAGTATCATACTGAATGGGCAAAAATTGGAAGCATTCCCTTTGAAATCCAGCACTAGACAAGGATGCCCTCTCTCACCACTCCTATTCAATATAGTACTGGAAGTTCTAGCCAGAGCAATCAGGCAAGAAAAAGAAATAAAGGGTATTCAAATAGGAAAGGAGGAAGTCAAATTGTCTCTATTTGCAGACGACATGATTGTATATCTAGAAGACCCCATCATCTCAGCCCAAAATCTCCTGAAACTGAT
>PVKP010012437.1:0-58347 GCA_004027715.1 Plecturocebus donacophilus | reverse complement strand
CCATCCCAAAAAAAAAAAAACGAGGCCAGGCACAGTGGCTCATGCCTGTAATTCCAGCACACTTCAGGAGGCCGAGGCAGGCGGATCACGAGGTCAGGAGTTCAAGACCAGCCTGACCAATATGGTGAAACCCTGTCTCTACTAAAAATACAAAAAATTAGCTGGGTGTGTTGGTGCACACCTGTAGTCCCAGCTACTTAGGAGGCTGGGGCAGCAGAATCACTTGAACCCAGGAGGTGGAGGTTGCAGTGAGCCAAGATCATGCCACTGCACTCCAGCCTGGGCAACAGATATGCTGTCTGCATGAACTGAGGAAATTTGCCTTACCCTATACCCCATAGAAGGGGTTTTCTTTCATTTCTTCTTGAAAGTAGGTGAGAAACCATGGAGAGCTTGGGAGCTGCAGATAGAGAGCCTCCCACTTCTTTATGTTTCTGCAGATATCCATTACCTGACCCAAACTACAGCCCTGCCAGATGTCCCAGCTGTGATATATCCTGTGTTTCCCAGAACTCACTCTTGACCCTGACCACAGACTTCCCTAAAGGAGCTCTTGCATTCTCTCAGGAACGCTGCCACTGCACTTGACCCAGAGCTTATCTTTTGAGAGCCTGTCGCAATGGTTGGGTTGCCACTCAGCTGTCAAAAATAAGCAATATTTTTGAGCCGAGATCACGCCATTGCACTCCAGCTTGGGCAACAAGAGTGAAACTCCATCTCAAAAAAATAAAAAGAGGCCAGGTGCCATGGCTCATGCCTGTAATCCTAGCACTTTGGGAGGCCGAGGCAGGCAGATCATTTGAGTCCAGGAGTTCAAGACTAACCTGGGCAACATGGTAAAACCCTGTCTATACCAAAAAATACAAAAATTAGCCAGGCATGATGGTGCATGCCTGTAGTCCCAGCTGACTGGGGAGCTGAAGTGGGAGAATTGCTGAAGCCTGGGAGGTCAAGGCTGCAGTAAGCTGTGACTGCCACTACACTCCAGCCTGAGCAACAGATCAAGATCCTGTCTCAAAACACAACAACAACAGAGATATTTTTTGTTCTTATCAACGATAAAAAATAAACAAACAATATAGTATTTAAGAATACATATAGGTAGTAAAACTATAAAGTAAAGCAAGAAATAATTATCAAAAAATCAGGATAGTGGTTACCTCTTGAGGAGGAAGAAGAAAACAATAAAAGTGCACAGAGGATTTCCAATTCACTAACAAAGTTTTACTTGTTCATCTGGATAATAAGTACACAGGTGTTCATTTTACCATTATTCTACAAATTGTCTGTATTTTTATACAATCTTCTGTGGCATTATGCTTAATATATAAATGCTTAATAAAAGATAGCGTTATTATAAATTGAGGAAGTGGAAGACATGAAACTACAAATTAAAATCCCAACCTGACTGCTTTGCCCTTGAGTTTCTTTCCTTAGAATTTGCAGTGTTAAAAGTTTCATAGGAAATAGTCTCTGAATATCAGGAACCCTTCAGAATTTCCACCAATGGGGAAAAGATGAGCTATTCAATAAACAATATTAGATTTTATTCACATCTCAAATCTTACACCAAAATAAATTTCAGATAGATAAAGACTTACATAAGAAAAAACTGAAAACTTGAAAGTAAGACAAGAAAATATGGGAGAATTATTTTACAATCTGGAAAAGTCTTTCTAAGCTTGATCCAAAATATAGATGCAGTAAAAGGAAAGAAGCTAAATATAAATGCATGTTTTAAATTTTGCTTACTACAACACCATAAACAAATGCAAAGACATGAAAATCTTGGAACAACTATTTGTATTTCTACAGATTGATAAGAAAAAGACCAGTAATTCACTGGGGAAAAAATGGGCAGAGGATATGAACAGACAGTTCTTAGAAATTTCAGATGGCTTTTAAACATAAGAAAGTATGCTGTATCTTTTCACAATAAGGGAAATGCAAATTTAAACTACCAGATTGGCACAGATAAAAATTTTGATAACACCATGTGGTTGAAGGTTAGAGAAACAGATGCTCTCACATATTGCTGGTGGGATTGTAAACCGGCTCAACCTCTGTGGAGAACAACTTGACGATATCTATCAAAATCTAAAACGCATGTTTTGGCAGGCACCATGAGTTGTGTACCCCAAAATCATTGCTCCATATTCCTTGTTAATAGAATCCATTTGTTCAAGTGGCAATGTGCCAAGTCCCAAGAAATGAATTTATGCACAGATGCATTCATATTTATTAAGCACTTACTGGGTGCTGGGTACTGTTCTGGGCCCTGGGAATACAACAGAGAAGGAGGCAGAACAAACTCCACCCTTTATGACGATCCTGTTCCCACTGGTAGAGACACCAGAGCAAAATGCCAATAGTGGTATTTTGATGCTTATTTCAGATAATAAGTGACTTTTTTTGTTCTGGTGAGACCAAATCTTGCTCTGTTGCCCAGGTTGGAGTGCAGTGGCCTGATCTTGGCTCACTGCAACCTCTGCCTCCTGGGTTCAGTGATTCTCCTGCCTCAGCCTCCTGAGTAGCTAAGATTACAGGCGCCCAGCCTAATAAATGACTTTTCATCAAAACTCAGACACTTTTAAGATTGAATGCAATCCTATTATAAAATATACTAGGGCCAGGTGCGGTGGCTCACACCTATAATCCCATCACTTTGGGAGGCCAAGGCAGGAGGATCACTTGAAGTCAAGAGTTCGAGACCAGACTGGCCAACATGGTGAAACCCTGTCTCTACTAAAAATACAAAAATTTGTCAGGTGTGGTGGCGCTTGCCTGTAATACCAGCTACTCAGGAGGCTGAGGCGAGAGAATTGCATGAACCAGAGATGCAGAGGTTGCAGTGAGCAGAGATCATGCCACTGCACTCCAGCCTGGGCAACAGAGCGAGACTCTGTCTCAGAAAACACACACACACACACACACACACACACACACACACACTATGACAAGTGGTATAAACTGGCACTGTCTCAGGCAAACTGGAAAATATGGTTACCTGTAATCCTAAAATATCGATCATGTCAATACTGCCTCCGTTACTATGATGCCCTTCAATTCTAAAATAACTCCATCAGGAAAGTGAAGAAAATCAGAACTCAAACTAGCTCTGGAAAAAAGATACTCAACCTCTTTAATAATGAGGAAAATTAGAAACAAATGAATAATAAGATGCCTTGAAAGGAACTGAAAGACAAGAAGGATAGGATCAGAATGGTTTCAAAACTTGTCCAACTTTTCTAACGTGATGATGTCTGTGTAAAAAAAAAACTTGTCCAATTTGGATTTGAAATTGTAATGCAGTTTTCTGGATGTATCTCCTGAAACAAAAAAGATGAAAACATCATTGTTGAATTGAGGAGAAATGGTGTTACACTAACAAATTTCCATTCTTACACCTAGCAGAGAACACTAGAATACAAAAACAAAAAAACTGATATTAGAATCACTATCCATTCCCTTTTGCCTGAGAGTCACTTTCCCAGCCTCTGTGTGACCCAATGGTGGTTAATGAAACAGGAAAACAACCACCAGGATTCCTCTAGGGAGGCTTTCTCCCAGTTAAAAGGGACATTCAGAAGGAAAGTGTGTAGGCCAGGCGTGGTGGCTCACGCCTGTAATCCTAACACTTTGGGAGGCCGAGGAGGGCAGATCACCTGAAGTTGGGAGTTTGAGACCATCCTGGCTAACATGGTGAAACCCTGTCTCTACTAAAAATACAAAAATTAGCCAAGTATGGTGGCGGATGCCTGTAATCTCAGCTACTCAGGAGGCTGAGGCAGGAGAATTGCTTGAACCAAGGAGAGAGTTTGTGGTGAGCCAAGATCCTACTGTTGCACTCCAGCCTGGGTGACAAGAGCAAAATTCCATCTCAAAAAAAAAAAAAAAAAAAAAAAGGCAAGTATGCTGAAGCTGCCTCTTCCTTCATGTTCTAGCCTTGAAAGTGGCCATGATGGCTGCAGCAGCTATTTTGCAGATGACTCACGTGAAGTGACAATCATGAAAAAGAAACGTCCCTTTGCTAAAGGTAGCAGAGAAGAAAGACTCAGAATAAGAAGAGAGTACCCAAAGCCTCTGATGGCCTTGTTGAGCTGCCAAATCAACACAACATCACTCAAGATAATTGTTATGAATTAGAAATGAGAGAGAAGCCGGGCACGGTGGCTCACACCTGTAATCCCAGCAATTTGGGAGACTGAGGCAGGCAGATCACTTGAGGGCAGGAGTTCGAGACCAGCCTGGCCAACCTCGTGAAACTCCAACTTTACTAAAAAATACAAAACTTACCCAGGCATGGTGGCATGCCTGTAATCCCAGCTACTCCATAGGCTGAGGCAGAAGAATCACTTGAACCTGGGAAGCAGAGGTTGCAACAAGCCAGGATCATTCCATTGCACTCCATCCTGAATGACAGAAAGAGACTTGTCTCAAAAAAAAAAAAAAAGAAAGAAAAGAAAAAAAGGAAGAGAGACTTTCCTCTGTATACCTTCTGGTACTTTTTGAACTTTGTTCTGTGTGGATGAATTGCTTATTCAAATAAAACTGTAATGCCTGAGATTTTGTTCGTTTGGTTGATTTTTTGGGGTTTTATTGTTTTGGGGTTTTTTTTTTTTTTTTAGACAGAATCTCACTCTGTCACCCATGCTGGAGTTCAGTGGCACAATCTCAGCTCACTGCAATCTCTGCTCCCAGATTCAAGTGATTCTCCTGCCTCAGCCTCCGAAGTAGCTGGGATTACAGGCACGTGCCACCATGCCCGGCTAATTTTTATATTTTTAGTAGAGATGGGGTTTCACCATGTTGACCAGGCTGGTCTCGAACTCCTGACCTCAGGCCAGACCACGCCTGGCCTAATGCCTGAGATCTTATCAGTCAAATATTTAAACCAAAAATATTTTACATCTACATTTTTTAGTGGAAATATAATTTTAAAAAGCACAGTTTGGCCAGGCTCAGTGGCTCACACCTGTAATCCCAGCACTTGGGGAGACTGAGGCAGGCAGATCACTTGAGGTCAGGAGCTCAAGACCAGCCTGCTCAACACAACAAAACCCTGTCTCTACCTGAAAATACAAAAAAAAAAAAAAAAACAGCCAGGTATGGTGGCAGACCATGTCCAGATGCTCAGCTGCTCAGCTGCTCAGAAGGCTGAGGTAGGGAGAATTGCTTGAATCCAGGAGGTAGAGGTTGCAGTGAGCCGAGATCATGCCACTACGCTCCCGCCTGGTTGACAGAGTGACTTCCACTCAAAAACAAAAAAAAAGACACAGTTTGAGGGCGGGGGCTTGCACATGTAATTCCAGCATTTTAGAAGGCTGAGGAGAGAGGATCTCTTAAGCCCAAGAGACCAGACTGTAGAACAAAGTGAGATCTCATCTCTATAAAAACCAAACAAAACAGTTTGGTGAAAAATGCGATAGAATAAAGTGTATTATAGACAAAAGGGGCCTTCAGTATCAACTCTCACATATTGATTGTCGATGAAGAAAAGAGTTAAACTCTGTAAAATATTTGAAGAGACTTATTCTGAGCCAAATATGAGTGACCATGGCCAGTGACACAGCCCCAGGAGATCCTGAGAACATGTGCCCAAAGTGGTCGGGCTATAGCTTTTTATTATACATTTTAGAGAGACATAAGACATCAATCAATAATGTAAGATACACATTCATTCCCTCCAAAAAGGCAGGACAACTCCACGTTGAGTGAAGGTGGATAGGGTGCTTCCAGGTCATGGGTGGATTCAAAGATTTTCTGACTGGCAGTTAATTGAAAGAGTTTGATATCTATAGAAGGGAGTGCCTAGGTTAAGACAAGGGACGGGGACCAAGGTTCTTTTTTTTTTTTTTTTTTTTTGAGACAGAGTCTCACTCTGACACCCAGGCTGGAGTGCAGTGGCACAATCTCGGCTCACCACAACTTCTGCCTACTGTTCAAGTGATTCTCCTGCCTCAGCCTCCCAAGTAGCTGGGACTACAGGTACACACCACCACACCAGGCTAATTTTTGTATTTTTAGTAGAGATGAGTTTTCACCATATTGGCCAGGCTGGTCTTGAACTCCCTATCTCGTGATCCACCCCCCTCAGCCTCCCAAAGTGCTGGGATTACAGGTGTGAGCCACCGCGCCCAGCCTCAAAAACCAAGGTTCTTACTATGCAGATAAAACCTCCAGGTAGTAGGCTTCAGAGAAAACAGATTGTAAATATTTCTGGGTCTTACTCCATCACCCAGGCTGGAGTGCAATGGCGCAATCTCAGCTCACTGCAGCCTCCACCTCCCAGGCTCAAGTCATCCTCGTACCTCTCAGCTTCCCGAGTAGCTGGGATTACAGGTGCGTGCGCCACTATGCCCAGGTAATTTTCGTATTTTTAGTAGAGACAGAGTTTCACCATGTTGTCCAGGCTTGTCTCAACCTCCTGGGCTCAAGCAACCCACCTGCCTCGGCTTCCCATATTGCTGGGATTTCACGTGTAAGCCACTGCACCAGGCCAGATTGTAAAAATTTTATTTTTTACCTTTTTAAGGTGCAAGACTCTTAGTTAATTCTCTCCTGGTTAAGGAAAAAGATCTGGAAAGGGAAGGTGATTCTCTACCGAAAGCAGATTTTCCTCACAAGAGACACCTTTGCAGGCCCATCTCAAAATGTGTCAAATATATGTGTGTATATATATACATTTAATTATACATTTAATTATATAATTATAAATATACATATACATTTACATATTATATATATTGGTAAAATACTTCAACTTACTTTAGGGTCTGCTGTCTGTCATGTTGGTGTCTTACTGCTACAAAAAGCCTGCTTTGTCAGACTTAAGGTGTCTGGTTTAATGTTAATACTGGTCAGATGTATGTGAATCCCAAAGGGAGGAGAGTATAATGAGGCTTGTCTGACCACCTGTTCTCATCACGGCATGAACTAGTGGTTCGGGTAACTTTGGAATGCCCTTGGACAAGGAAGCATTCATTCAATTGGTTGAGGAGCTTAGAATTTTATTTTTGGTTTACATGGTAAAGCTTAAAGTTGAAGAAATCACTATCCTCAGTCAATTTGAAGCCTAGGTATCCAGACCTCTTTCACCTAATTTATTTGCAATTAACCCAAAGTCCTAGGCTAGGCACAGGGGCTCACACCTGTAATCCCAGCTCTTTGGGAGGCGGAAGCAGGGAGGATAACCTGAGGCCAGGAATTCGAGGCTGCAGTGAGCTAAGATTGCACCACTGCTCTCCTGTCTGGGTGACAGAGCAAGACCCTGTCTCTAAAAGAAATTTTAAAAGCAAATAACAAAGTACTGGTTTATGCTGTATTTATAAAACAACATATCTAGTAAGATTTTCTTAGTTTTAGAACCCAGAAAGCTGTGCCAAATGCGTTGAGAATTGACTTATTTACTATTAGATTTTTTAAATACTGCAGCCCAGATACTGCTTTTATTTAAAAAAAAACAGTATCCATACTTACAGGCTCTGATTAAGTTTCAAAGACTAAGCCTGCCGTGCTTGTCGGTGTACGATTCCTTCCTCTAAGATTCCAGACATTCCCGTCTCCAGGCATCACTGTGTGGGGAGAGCGCTGTGTGAAAATGGCTGTGATCTTTGTGGGGTTTGTCCGGTTATACCTCATTGAGACACCAGAGGGCGCAAGGAGGGCCAGCGCTTGTTTTTCTTTAAATCTCGAATACAAAGTCCATGCAGAGAAAACAAAAGACCCGGAACACAGGGGCCTTGAGACAAAGGGACTCAGGGGAAAAGGCAGCACGCCTTGTTTTACTGAAGTTCAATTTGCTTCTTCACCCTCCTCACCTCCTTCTCACCTTAAGAAACTAGAAATAAACGACTTAAGCTGCAAAATAATGAAGTCTTTGGCTAACAAGGAAAGCCAAACTAGAATACGTTACTCATAGCTATGTAATAGGCTAAGAGGACTATCACAAATGTACAGTTGAGCTATTTGCTTTGCCTAATATTGTAACTTTAAAGAAAATATTATTTGCTTTTCTGAGTTCAAGAATAATATTTGCACATAGTAGAATATTTAGAAAAGATGGAAAAGCAAAAAGAACAGAGATCAACACACTCTTACCTAGATATAACTACTTTTAATATTTTCAGCTACTTCTTTCCAGATTTTTTTTTTTTTTGAGACAGAGTCTCACTCTGTCGCCAAGCTGGAGTGCAACGATGCGACCTCAGCTCACTGCAACCTCCGCCTCCCAGGTTCAAGTGATTCTCCTGCCTCAGTCTCCCGAGTAGCTAGGATTATAGGCACATGCCACCATGACCAGGTAATTTTTGTGTTTTTAGTAGAGACGGGGTTTCACCCTGTTGGCTAGGCTGGTCTAGAATTCCTAACCTCAGGTGATCTGCCTGCCTTGGCCTCCCAAAGTGCTGGGATTACACCTGTGAGCCACCAAACCCAGCCATCAGACATGTTCAATACTTACAAATGCATAGAAAAAAATGTAATTCTGAGTACTATCTTCTGCTGGCTCTCTTCTTATTACTAGACCACTAACTTCATTTTATTGATAAATTCTGATGATAAAACTTTGTTAATCACATGAGTTAATCACAGGGAAGACAATAAGAAATTTCAAAAGCACTACAGGCAGCTTTTTTCCTAAGATAGCAGCAACTTGAATTCCAGACCTGAGTCATGCATTTGAAGCAGAAGTTTTTCTGTTGCTTTGTGTTTAGAAAACAGGTAAAGACTAAAGAAAAGGTTGGATGAAGAGGCTCATGCCCGTAATCCCAGCACTTTGAGGTTCCAAGGTGGACCACAAGGTCAGGAATTTGAGACCAGCCTGGTCGAAATGGTGAAAGTCTGTCTCTATTAAAAATACAAAAATTAGCTGGGCGTGATGGCCCACACCTGTAGACCCAGATACTGGGGAGGCTGAGGCTTGAGAATTGCTCGAACTTGGGAGGCACCGGTTGCAGTGAGCCGAGATCACACCACCGCACTCCAGCCTGGGCAACAGAGAGAGGCAAGTCTGAAAAAAAAACAAAGAAAAGAAGTAGAAACTATTCCATCCCACTCCAAACAGACTGAAGAATTTGTCCTTTCCAGTAGCCTGAGGACTGAATGCCAAAGGGCCAGAGGAGAGTGTGGGTCACCAGGCCCCTTTGTTCCTGGTGCTAGGGCTAGTGCTTGCCTTAAGGCCAACTAGATTAGCAAAGCTATTAACCAGGATCAGTCAGCGGGTGGTCAGCAAGGCAGGAAAAAAGTCAGGAACAGGGAGGGTCACTGATCTCCTGTTGGCTTGTGGCCAGTGATGGTAGGCCGGTTCCCTAAAGGAAAGGAAGCCTAGGCCAGCCCAGGAACAGATAACCCTAAGGAAACTGATGGCAAGATCTGAAGCCCTGGAAACTTCTGAGGGACACCTAATCACTAAGCCCACAGATTCCTTAATTTACAGCAACAGATAAAGGTGATGTTCTCCGCCACAGGAATTTAGTTAAATCACTGGAGCTGTCTGGCCTCAATTTCATTATCTGTATAATGAAAAGATCAAGAAGATCGGTAAGGTTCCTGCCAGTTCTTCAAAGTCTATGATGTTTAATTCTCCCCAGTTGTGCATTATAATGAAAGGCGAAGACATTTCCTGCCTCCTGCCACTCCGCTCCCCTAAGCAACAGCCCCTCCACTATATACTCTGTCCCACATTGCCGCATGCTCTGAGCCTTTGTATTAATGTTTCTCTGTTCCCTAAGTGTTAGAAAACATTTCCGCCATTCTTTTTCTAAGTTCATCATCATTCTTTGGAGGCCCAGCTAAAAATAGGTCTTTCTTTGACCACACCAGTCCTCCCTTCTCTGTAATCACATAGTATTTTGCATACACATCCATCACTTTCTACCTCTGTAGCCTTCATCTTCCAGTGCCTCAGTTTCCTCATTGTAAAAAGGAGAAAATTATTATAGCAAACTTGTAGGATTTAAAAAAGGATTAAATAGTATTAAATAAAATTTATAGTAAGTCATGGGTTTGAACTGAGCTCCTACGCTAGGCCCAACAGACAAACCGAAATAAAGTCACTCATGCTGGAGTTCCACACTACCAAGCTGAAAATAAGTTGCTTATCTGACCTTGAAGAAATCAGGAGAAGGACAGAGCATGGTGGCTCACACCTGTAATCTCAGCACTTTGAGAGGCCAAGGCAGGTGCTGAGCTTGAGCTCAGGAATTCAAGACCAACCTGGGGAATATGGGGAGCCCCCACCCCTCAGCACCATCACCTGTCACCCAGGCTGGAGTGCACAATCTCAGCTCACTGCAACCTCACCTCCCGGATTCAAGCAATTCTCCTGCCTCAACCTCTCAAGTAGCTGTGATTACAGGCGTATGCCACCCAACTAATTTTTTGTATTTTAGTAGAGACAAGGTTTCACTATGTTGCCCAGGCTGATCTCGAACTCCTGAGCTGAGGCAATCCACCCACCTTGGCCTCCCAAAGTGTTAGGATTACAGGCGTGAGCCACCACACCCAGCCTGTAATTTTACTTTGTTGTTGTGGTTGTTATCCTTTTACTAGTGATATGTGTCTCCTCCACTAAAATGAAAGCTCCTGGAGATCAGGGTCTTTGTTCATCACTGTATCTCCAGAACCTACACAATGAGTACTCAACCATTCAACGGACTCTTTGATGTCTCAACCTTAACACATCCAAAACTGAAATGCAGATCATCCCCCCGTTCCCACCCGGGCCACTACTCCACATGCAGGGCTGCCATGGTGCACAATTCCAAGGAGTGCCAACCACAGCACTATGGATAGCACCTTGCCTCTGTTAAAGCAAACTAAATATAGCCAGAGAAGGACCCCGTACTTCCATATTTGAGTCCTTGTGGACAACCATAACCTAACTTAATGGGTAGACAAGACTGAAAACCTAACTTAGGAATATGCGCCTGCAACAATAGCTGCTTCTTGGCCAATCCCAGCAGCCATACTTCAACCACTCATAGACTGAGTGTTCAAACTGTGTTCAAATAAGGCAAATGCCGACCTGTCACCTATCCAGCTGTTTCTGTACCTCACTTCCAATTTCTGTACCTCACTCCCCTTTTTTTGCCTGTAAATTTGTTCTGACTTCCAGGCATCCTTGGAGTCTCTCTGAATCTGCTGTGATTCTGAAGGCTGCCCAATTCGCAAAGAGTTTATTGCTCAGATAAACTAATTTACTTTTTAAAAATATATTTATTTATTTATTTATTTATTTATTTATTTATTTTTGGGTTTGTTTGTTTTGAGACGGAGTCCTGCTCTGTCGCCCAGGCTGGAGTGCAATGGCGCGATCTCGGCTCGCTGCAACCTCTGCCTCCAGGGTTCAAGTGATTCTCCTGCCTCAGCCTTCTGAGTAGCAGGGATTACAGGTGCCTGCTACCGCACCTGGCTAATTTTTATATTTTTAGTAGAGACAGGGTTTCACCATGTTGGTCAGGCTGGTCTGAAACTCTTGACCTCATGATCTGTCTGCCTTGGCCTACCAAAGTGCTAGGATTACAGGTATGAGCCACTGCATCCCACCCTCATTTGTATTTATTTATTTTTTTGTGTTAGATGGAGTCTTGCTCTGTTTGCCCAGGCTGCAGTGCAGTAACTGCAGCCTCCACCTCCCAGGTTCAAGCAATTCTCCTGCCTCAGCTTCCCAAGTTGCTGGGATTACAGGCACTTGCCATCAGGCCCGGCTAATTTTTGTATTTTTAGTAGAGATGGGGTTTCACCATGTTGGCCAGGCTACTCTCAAACTCCTGATCCTCCCGCCTTGGCCTCCCAAAGTGCTGGAATTACAGGAGTGAACCACCGCACCCAGCCAAACTCCTTTACATTTAATTCAGCTGAAGTTTTTCTTTTAACAACTTCTTCCCAGTTGTACCCTTCACATGACTGTCAGTATGAATGGTGCACTCTGAAGCTGTGCATTACGCTTCTCAACCTCAGTGATGGCAATTCCAACCTTCCAGTTGCTCAGGCCAAAAATTTTGGAGGCATCCTTGACTCCTCTTTTTAACTCATATCACACATTTACCCTACCAAGAAATTCTATTGGCTCAACCTTCAAAATACCTCAGCACTTGGGGCCAGGCACAGTGGTTCAGGCCTCTAATACTAGCACTTTGGGAGGCCAAGGTAGGAGGAGCCCTTGAGCCCAGAAGTTCGAGACCAGCCTGGGAACCATTGTGAAACTATCTCTACAAAAAATACAAAAATTAGCCAGGCGTGATGGCGTGCGCCTGTGGTCTCAACTACTCAGGAGGCTGAGGTGGGAGGATCTCTTGAGCATGGGAAGTTGAGGCTGCAGTAAGCCCTGATTGCGCCACTACACTCCAGCCTGGGTGACAAAGTGAGATCCTGTCTCAAGAAAATAAATAAACGACCGGCACAGTGGCTCACGCCTATAATCACAGCACTTTGGGAGGCCAAAGTGGTGGATCACAAGGTCAGGAGTTCGAGACCAGCCTGGCCCACATGGTAAAACCCCATCTCTACTAAAAATACAAAAATTGGCCAGGCATGGTGGCACATGCCTGTAGTCCTACCTACTCGGAAGGCTGAGGCAGGAGAATCACTTGAACCCAGGAGGCAGAGGTTGCAGTGAGCTGAGATTACACCACTGCACTCCAGCTTGGGCAATAGAGCGAGACTCCAACTCATAAACAAATTAATAAACAAACAAAATACCTCTCACCTTCTCCATCACTTTCACTGTAGCCCGAACCACCCACCAACATCCCCTATGTGGATTATTGCAACAGACTTTATAGTTCTTGCTTCTGCTCTTGCCCTCCTACAGTCTACTCTCAATCCAAGATCCTTTTCTTTTTTCTTTTTTTGAGACCGAGTTTTGCTCTTATTGCCCAGGCTGGAGTGCAGTGGCATGATCTCGGCTCACCACAACCTCTGTCTCTTGGGTTCAAGCGATTCTGCTGCCTCAGCCTCCAGAGTAGCTGGGATTACAGGCATGAACCACCATGCATGGCTAATTTTGTATTTTTAGTAGCAACAGGGTTTCTCCATGTTGGTCAGGCTGGCCTTGAACTCCCTGCCTCAGGCAATCTGCCCTCCTTGGCCTCCCAAAGTGCTGGGATCACAGGCCTGAGCCACGCACCTGACCTGATCTTTTTTTTTTTCTTTTTTCTTCTTTTTTTTTTTTTTAGAGACACCATGTTGCTCGGGCTGCTCTCGAACTCCCAACCTCAGGTGATCCGCCTGCCTCAGCCTCCCAAAGTGCTGGGATTACAGGCATGAGCCACTGCGCCTGGCCTTTATTTTTCTTGAAACAGAGTTTCACTCTGTTGCCCAGGCTTCAGTGCAGTGGTATGATTATAGCTCACTGCAGCCTCAAACTCCTGGGCTCAAGTGAGCCTCCCATCTCAGCCTCCCAAGTGGCTCAGACTATAGGTGTGAGCCACAACACTCAGTTTATTTTTTTAATTTTTAATAGAGATGGGGTCTTGCTATGTTGCCCAGCCAAAGATCCTTTAAAACATAAATCAGACCATATCACTACTCTCTTCAAAACCCTGCAGTTCTCATGAAAGTAGAGTAGAATGATATTTACCAGAGGCTGAGAGAAAGAGCAAAGTGAGGAAGATGAAGACAGGTTAGTTAATGGGTATAAACATACAATCAGGTAGAAATAATAAACTCTAGGCCAGGTGCAATGGTTCACACCTGTAGACCCAGCGCTTTGGAAGGCCAAGGCAAGTGGATCACCTGAGGTCAGTTCAAGTCCAGTCTGGCCAACATGGCAAAACCCTGCCTCTACTAAAAATACAAAAATTAGCCAGGCGTGGTGGTGCATGCCTGTAATCCCAGGTACTACAGGGCTGAGGCAGAAGAACTGCTTGAACCCGGGAGGTGGAGGTTGCAGTGAGCCAAGATGGTGCCACCACGTTCCAGCCTGGGCAACAAAATGAGACTGTCTCAAAAAAGGAAAGAAAGGAAGAAAAAAGAATAAGTTCTAGTGTTGAATAGCATAGTCGGGTGACTACAGTTAACAATAATTTGTTATATATTACAAAATAGCTACAAGAGAGGATTTGAAATATTCCCAACACGAAGAAATGAGAAATGTTTGAGGTGATGGGTACGCTGAATACCCTGAGTTAATCATTACACATTGTATATATTTATTAAAATATCACATACACTCCATAAATATGTGTAATTTTTACGTATCAATTTTTTTAATGTTAAAAAAAAAAACCAACAACCCTGAAGTGGGTCCCCATTTCCCTAATAATAAAAGCCAACGTCTTTACAGTGACTTCTAAGGCCCTCAGCCCTCCCAGACAGCTGCATGACTACATCTCTTAATTCCTTCAAGTAGGCTCAAATTAGACCTTTGGCCAGGTGCAGTGGCTCATGCCTGTAATCCCAGCACTTTGAGAGGCCGAGGCGGGTGGACTACTTGAGGCCAGGAGTTCATACCAGTCTGGCCAACATGGCGAAACCGTGTCTCTACCAAAAATACAAAAATTAGCCAGATGTGGTGGCACACACACCCGTAATCCCAGAGACTCAGGAGGCTTCGGCACAGAATCACTTCAACCAGGGAGGTCAAGGTAGCAGTGAGTCAAGTTATCATCACTGCACTCCAGCATGGGTGACAGAGGGAAACTCCCTCTCCTGAGGTTTACCTTGACCTATTTGACTTGCCACTCTCCAAATCCCCTTACTCTGCTATTTTTATTTCTGCTCTTATAACTGTCTAACGTACTTATGTATAATGTCTGTGTCAATTTATCAAATTCATTGTTTATTATCTGTATTTTTTCTGTTAGGATAAAAGATCCAGAAGAACAAGATTTATTTATGAAAACCTCCCCATGCATCTGAAACAATGTCTGGCACATTGTAGGTTCAATAAGTTAATGAATAACTACAGTATCTGCCAAGCAATTAAAGATTAGCAAATATTAATATCAGAATAAGGGTGACACGTAGGTTGATACTAGTTATAAAGTTTTTCTCTCCATAGCATGTACTTATTTGTTAACATACATGTATATGGAACTGTGCAGCAGCAGAGTGAAAACTGCAGTTTTTGCAGTCAGAGTTTGGGTGAGCCTGGCCTTTCACCATCTCCTATCTGTGTGGTCTTGCAGACGATTCCCTTTGTCCACCAGTAAAACAGGAGAAAAAAAAAAACACTTGTCCCATTGACCTGGGAGGCAGAGGTTGCAGTGAGCCGAGATCACACCACTGCACTCCAGCCTGGGCGACAGAGTGAGACTCCATCTCATAAATAAATAAATAAGCAAACAGGCTGTTGAGAAAATAAAATGAATGTGAACCATTTAACAAGCTGAGATAAGCAACATAGTTCTGTAGGAAGAGAAGGATTTGAAACTCAGTAACACCTATTGCCATCATGCCATTTATTCCCAAAGAGAGTTCTGTGACCTCTGTACTGCCGATCAGATTTTAACCTTTATTTTTGCCCAGTGCTGACAGGGAGGAATCTCTGAACTCCCTCACCCTGTTCAGGTTAATTGCCCTCTCTTTTGCTTTCCATTTTTGGAAGATGGACAGCAGGTGCTACGTTCCGGGCTCCCTGATCTCGCTGACTCAGGCTGCCTCTTACTTTCACCAGGGATGAAAAAGGAGCAGTAACAACATGTTTGTGAGCACTGGTATAGCTTTATGAGAGCTTCAATGGACAGGATGTCTCTTCTAAAGGAAAAGATGAAGGCTTTTCTCCCACAGTGCAGAACAGGGGGCAAACAGGTGATTCAGGAGACCTGAGTTCACTGCCCCATAGCTCTACGAAGTGAGAGATTTGGGGAAGTCCCTTTGATCTTACCAGGACAAGGACATCATCATAGCAATCAGAGTGCCCTTTGGCCCTGGCAAAAGTTTTTGGAGGGACAAAGTGGAAGGAGGCCCCTGCACACTGAGAGTTTGTTTTGAGGCTTTCGGTGTAATTAAGAGTGAAAAAGGTGCTGGGTGCACTGGCTCATGCCTGTAATCTCAGCACTTTGGGAGGCCAAGGCGGGTGGATCACCTGAGGTCATGAGTTCAAAACCAGCCTGACCAACATGGTGAAACCCCCGTCTCTACTAAAAAGACAAAATTAGCTGGGTGTGGTGGCACATGCCTGTAATCCCAGCTACTTGGGAGGCTGAGGAAGGAGAATCACTTGAACCCAGGATGCAGAAGTTGCCGTAAGCCGAGATCACGCCGTTGCACTCCAGCCTGGGCAACAGGAGTAAAACTCTGAAACTCCATCACATGCACGCAAAAAAAAAAAAAAAAAAAAAAGAAAAAAGAAAAAAAGAAAAGAAAAACAAAAAAGAGTGAATAAGGGCTGAGCACAGCTGCTCACACATGTAATCCCAACTCTTTGGGAGGCCGAGGCAAGTGGATCACTTGAGGTCAAGGGTTCAAGACCAGCCTGGCCAACATGGTAAAACCCCTGTCTCTACTAAAATTAGTTGGGCTTGGTGGCTTATGCCTGTAATCCCAGCTTCTCAGGAGGCGGAGGCAGGAAAATCGCTTGAACCCAGGTTGCAGTGAGCAGAGGTCCAGCCACTGCACTCCAGCCAGGGCAACAAAGCAAGACTCCACCTCAAATAATAACAATAATAAAAAGAGCAAAAAAGAAAGAAAAAAAGCCAAACAAGCCTCAGAAATTGCCATTTGTTTAATATCTGCATTAAAAAATTATCCCTTCCATCAGATGAAAAATACCTTATAATTTACTATCGATAATTAATTTGTAAGCACACTAGAAACAAGGGATTCCTTAAGACACATATGAGGGTTTTTTAATTTTTATTTTATTATCTTTAAGGATAATTTGGTGGGTAGGGGTCAGTGAGTCAGGAGTACTGATTGGTTGGGTCGGAGATGAAACGCGTTAAGTTCCATAATGAAACGCTTTCAATCGTGTCAGTTTATTTGTGCCTATAAACACACTTCTTTAGAGAAAAGTAAAAAGTTTACGGCAGGGTGCAGTGGCTCACGCCTGTAATCCCAGCACTTTAGGAGGCCGAGGTGGATGGATCACCTGAGGTCAGGAGTTGGAGACCAGCCTGGCCAACATGGTGAAACCCCATCTCTACTAAAAATACAAAAAATTAGCCGGGTGTGGTGGCGGGCGCCTGTACTCCCAGCTACTCGGGAGGCTGAGACAGCAGAATCTCTTTAACTCGTGGGGCAGAAGTGGCAGATCGCGCCACTGCACTTCAACCTGGGGAACAAGGGCGAAAATCCTTCTCAAAAAAAAAAAAAAAAAGTTTACATGTGAGTCTCTTTTAGTACCCCTGGGAAGAGGGTTGATCCTGTCTATGAAAGGGCTTAGGAAGACATTAATCATCCGATTGGTGCACTTTCCTAACCCTATGTTTAATCAGTGGCACATCCTAGTTTTGAATTATTTAAAGGTATTATTATTTAGCCATTTACGTACTTCGTTTGTCACTTCCAGGTAAACGGTGGCCACCTACAGAGAGCAAAACAGAAGTTGGCTGGTAACATTTCATTTGACCGCAGTTGGTCATTTCATCTGAGCGTCTTTGATTACAAACGTGTGTGAATTGGTCTGGCACGGTGACTCACGCCTGTAATCTCAGCACTTTGAGAGGCCGAGGCGGTGGATTACGAGAGGTCAGGAGTTCGAGACCAACTTGGCTAACATGGTGAAACCCTCTCTCTACTAAAATACAAAAATCAGCCGGACAGGGTGGTAAACGCCTGTAATCCCAGCTACTCGGGAGGCAGAGGCGGAAGAATCACTTGAGCCTGGGAGGCGGAGGTTGCAGTGAGCCAAGATCGCGCCACTGCACTCCAGCTTGGGCGACAGAGCAAGACTCCCTCTCAGAAAAAAACAAAAAACAAAAAAACAAAGACTTATGAATTGTTTGAAGAGGCAAGAGACGGCAGCAATCCTAACTGTTCCAGACATCTGGCAGCCATATGTTAACACTGAATTTGAACTTCAGAATGAAAGTATAAATTTGTAAGGGGGAGGTTCCGCCGCAACTCACATACCTGTGGGTCAATGAAAAACAAAAAAAACAACCCTCAGGCCGGCAACCTAAATCATTTAGAAAGCTCAAGATCCCTGGGAAAAACTATTTTGACACACTTCCCCAGCACTAACATGGGAAGCGCGTTTGCTACACATACTCCAAACCGTTTATTCTTCCCACCAACATCAAGAGTCCAAGGCGCCCAGGGAACACAGTAAGCCTATCAGCCTCTCCAAGAGACCTGTCTTTAGTACTTTCCCAGCGGCAGGAGGAGGCTGACCGAGGCTGGAAGGACCTCACTGCACCTTGAAGAGTTATATGAGAAAAAGGCTACTTATGGCTCCTCGTTAGTATAGTGGTTAGTATCCCCGCCTGTCACGCGGGAGACCGGGGTTCAATTCCCCGACGGGGAGGTGACGCCTCTTTTGTCAAACGTTATTGTTTTCTGACAGGATGTTCCCGTTAAACATAATGTACTAAACCAGCTCTTGTAAGTTCACAACCTGTCTTTTCAAAATGGTGACTTTTAAGCTTAACGCTCACTGTGAAACGAAACCCTCTCCTGAAAAAAAACACCTTATATTGTTTGCAGGAAGAGAGGAAAGGGAAAAAGAAAACGCTTTAGGAGCCTCTGCCCTTGCCTCCAGCCTCCAGCTGGCAAAGGCCTGCGCCTGCGCAGTGGCGCCCCGCCAGATTACAACTAGAGGTCGCGAACTCAGCGCGCGGAGCCCGTTGGGTGAGGGGAGAGAGGGCGGAGTCTCGCGCCTAACGGGGCGGGGGCGGGGCGAGTATAACGGAAATCATTTGGTAAAGAAGAGGAAGAGACAATTTCCTTTGATCCTGGAGACTAAATTGGAAGCCCAGTTCTCCCGCCTCCGCTGGTTACCTCCCAGCCTTGGTAGAGGACTATCAGCCAAGAAAGTTTGGACGCTGAAGGAATCAGTCTCCTGGTCCAACAGATACTGGGTGGAGGGGCAGAGAGTGAATGAAAAGAAAGCCGGGTATTCTTGGAAGAAACGCCACTTATCGGTGTCCTAAGAAACTGCGCGAGCTACAGCCCAGCAGGACCTCGTGGCGCAACGGTAGCGCGTCTGACTCCAGATCAGAAGGCTGCGTGTTCGAATCACGTCGGGGTCAAGGTTTTTTTTTCTTCCATATTTTAAACTACCGACTTCTAGAAGCTGCGGTGTATTCCCGCCAATTTTCTTGAATGTTAGAATTAAGTTTTCCTCTTTCATGTGTTTTGGTAGTAATCCTTGGTTTGCAGGAAGATGCGGTTTACTCTATATCGAAGAGTCTCAAGGCTAATATGTTCCTATCATTTGGCTTTTTAAAGTGAGGTATTTTTTTTTTGTCACTTAACATGCATAATCTGTAAAACGGTGAACTATTACTACTGTGCATTAGTGGGCATATCAGTCCACTGATCCATCACAGGAAGTGTGCAATATACTGTATAAGCTGTTTTTCCAAACAGTTTTAGGCTGCTTGCCTTTTGAAAGCGAGTACAATATCGTACAAGTTCTAATTTTGAATTATTTACTAATCAAGTGTTTTAGCCCTTACCGTGCAAACACTGTGACCAACCTCACAATGTGTGACTATTATCCCACTTTTACAGATGTGGCTGTGGCACACAGGGTTAGTAACCTGCTACGGGTCACTCAACATTCTGAACCAGGTGAGTGACTCTGGATCCCTCTTTATAAATGCTTTATAATAAAGGTGGAAACAAACGGTTGAAACAATGTGCAACTGCTGGGCATAGTGGCTCACACCTGTAATCCTGTTGGAAACGGGTTTATAAGGTTGGGAAAAATCCACACCGAGACAACGGATCACTCAGCAAGGCTAGTTTACTTCCTGCAAGAAGGGTGCAACTCGCCAGCAGTCTTGCCACAAGAGCACACCTGAACAAGGAGACAGGGACATTTATAACTTTCACAACCTGGCGCAGTCGCCCTACTGCTGTGTCCAGTTTCCATTGGCCGAAGGGACCTTACATTCTATCCTTGACCCAATTGGCTAAAAACTTAGAAATTTCCTGAATAGATAAGGAGAATAAAAGGCAAGGAAGAAGAGGAAGCTAGTCAGAAGAAGGTCAGAAGGGTTTCCAAATAAGGAATGGCAGGCACCAGGGTTTGGAGCTTGCCCAGTTCTGTTCAGACATGCCAGAGCAAGTCAAGGTAGCTGACTTAAGACATAGCTGATTTAGAGAATATATATACATGTGTATATGTTTATGCTAATAGCGCATAATGGCCATAGAGCAAGAGATTGTAACTCCTTATAATGTCTAAGATAAAAACTTTGAAGAACTTTACCATCTCTCACAAATCCCAACACCTTGGCCAGGTGGGCAGATCACAAGGTCAGGAGTTTGAGACCAGCCTAGCCAACATCGTGAAACCCTGTTTCTACTGAAAGTACAAAAATTAGATGGGCGTGGTGGTGCACGCCTATAATCCCAGCTACCGGGGAGGCTGAAGCAGAAGAATTGCTTGAACCCGGGTGGTGGAGGTTGCAGTGAGTCAAGATAGCACCACTGCACTCCAGCCTGGGTGACAGAGCAAGACTTCCTCTTGGGAAAAAGAAAAAAAAAAAAAATGTGCAAAAAGCTGTTGGACTGAGCACCTTTTATGTTTTCACAGATTCATGCAAGTAATGAGTAGTCACCACTTGACATATTTTTTTTTTTTGGAGACGGAGTTTTTTGCACCCGGCCCACTTTTGACTATTAATCTCTTTAACAGCAGGGAGCAAAGCTCACTCATTCACCTTTGTAAGCTCCAGGACTCTTAGTACTAAATAGTGCCCTACACATAAGTGTCAAATATTTGTTGAACAAAAAATGCATAGCAAGACTATGAGAAATTAATAGTTTTAGGTTTTGATGATATGTTTTATAAAAATCCCGAGGTTTTCTGCTTAGCGTTTTAAAAATATCAAACACTAATTTCTTTTGATTCAACCTAATGTAGCAGTATATCTGGAAATTATATTTGCACATGATGTGCTTTGTTCTTCCCTCTCCTGTTTGGATTAAAATTAGATCATTAGGTCAGGTGTGGTGACTCACGCCTATTTTCCTACCACTTTGGGAGGCCGAGGCGGGTAAATCACGAGATCAGGAGTTCAAGACCAGCCTGACCAATACGATGAAACCCTGTCTCTACTAAAAATACAAAACCTAGCTGGGTATAGTGGCGCGAGCCTGTAGTCCCAGATACTCCAGAGGCTGAGGCAGGAGAATTGCTTGAGCCCAGGAAGTGGTAGAGGTTGCAGTGAGCCGAGATCACACCACTGCACTCCAGCCTGGGTGACACAGCGAGACTCCATCTCAAAAAAAAAAAATTAAAAATAAAAATTAGATCATCCATTTCAATGGATATTTATGACTGCCAACTCCAATGAGCCTGATACTGTGCTAAGCACTGAGGATGAGGATACACTGAGTAAAAAAATTTTTTTTTTTTTGAGCATCAGGAGACAGATATGTTAAGCCACCAAATGCCATGTGTTGGGGTAAGTTCATGCTATTTGGTAAGAAACATGGTAAGAACCATGAAAGTAGCATGAACAGAGTGGTATGGGGGTGCTAAAACAGTGGATATTAACTCCACATTGGGTTGTATCAGGCTATAACAAGGTGATACAACCTGCTCCATCTACATCACAAAAATAGGGTTTTGTCCAAATGAGTTAACATGCTTAGTTCAAGCTAAGATACATGATATGCAGTATATGCAAATAGTGCCAGAGGGAAGAAATGGCTTCTGTTATGAGCTGAATTTCATCTCCCCAACATTCATATGTTGAAGCCCTCATTCCTAGGACCTCAGAATGACCGTAAGACATGATTAAGGAAAACTGAGCCCATTAGGGTGGGTCCTAATCCAATCTAACTGGTGTCATACTTATAAGAGGAAATTTAGACACACAGACACCAAGGATGTGTGCACACAGAAGAAAGGCCATGTGAGGACACAGCAAGAGAGTGGCCATCCACAAGCCAAGGTCTGGGAAGAAACCAACCCTGCTAGCCTCAAGATCTCAGAAAATATCTGTTTACTTTTATTATGGCAGTGCTAGCAAACGAACACAGCTTCCGTGAAGAACTACTAGTTCTATAGAATGGCTGGAGAGGAAGAGATAAAGCTGGAGAAGTAAATAGGAGTCAGCATACAGGACCTGTGTGCCATTACAACTAATTTAGATTTTATTCTGAGGGCAATGCAGAACTATAATTCATGACTGAGACAATCCAACCAGCTTCACAAATACTAAAAAATGGCCAAAAACTGTTCCTGGACCAGCAACCTGTGAATAAGTTAGAAATGAAAATTGTCAGGCCTCACCTCAGACCTACAGACTCAGAATATTGGGTATGGGGCACAGCAACAAACCTTCCAGGCCATTTTAATGCAAGCTGAAGTTTGAGAATCTCTAGCCTATAAAGCAAGGCCAGACTAGAGGTCCTACTTACTCCACAGGTTAAAAGGATCAAATAAGATAACATACATCAAAATGTTTTCTAAGCTGCTACACAATTCGTTATTAATACTGTTATGGCTCTAAAACTGTCACTTCCCAGCTCCCAGATTCTTTCCCAATGCTGGCATATGTAGGTTTTAGAATGCTCCATCTGATGATTTGCTGTAACTTTGAAGTGACTGCAGATCCTACACTTTTTAACTTAATCTTCTACACATCATGATATAGGGATGATACACGGGAAGAGTTTATAGTAAAGGTGGAAACAAAGAGCTGTCAAGAACTATTAAGTGTCAGTACTTGGGAACTGAAACATGGACATGTCTAGAACAGACAGCTCTGTGGATTTGTTCTATTTCACTAAGAAACGTCTGTTCATTTATTCTTCCAAGAGGACTTTTCACTATTACAGAATGCTCTGAGCATTTATTTCACCCATTTAATAGCCTAGCTTTCCCCTCTGAGATTATTTTATTTGCTTAAGACCTGTGAAAGAAAAACAAATCTCAGTGTTACCAGGGTCCTGACCCAGACTGCAAGAGAAGATTCTTGAATCTCACACAAGAAAGAATTCAAGGTGCATCCATAAAGTGAAAGCAAGTTTATTACATAAAGGCATAAAGAATGGCTACTCCATAGGCAGAGCAGCCCCAAGGCTGCACCTGGCTTCTTTGCGTATTTTTAAAAAATATACACATATCCACAAACTTTCATAAAAGTGTTCCTGGCCAGGCGTGGTGACTCAAGCCTGTAATCCCAGCACTTTGGGAGGTCGAGGCAGGCGGATCACTTGAGGTCAGGAGTTTGAAACCAGCCTGGCCAACATGGTGAAACCTTGTCTCTACTAAAATATTAAAAAATTAGCCGGGCGTAGTGGCACACACCCGTAATCCCAGCTACTCAGGAGGCTGAGGCAGGAAAATCGCTTGAACCTGGGAGGTGAAGGTTGTAGTGAGCCAAGATCGTACCATTGCACTCTGGTCTGAGCAACAAAGTGAGTCTCCATCTCAAAAAAAAAAATGTTGAGGCCGGGCTTGGTGGCTCACGCCTGTAATCCTAGCACTTTGGGAGGCCGAGGTGGGTGGATTGCCTGAGCTCAGGAGTTCAAGACCAACCTGGGCAACATGGTGAAACCCCATCTCTAAATAAAAAAAATAAAAATGAATCAATTTTTTTTTCAAGTTTTAGCTTCACACAGAAATATGTTTTCACTATTTCTCAAGATTTGTAGGCATCAATTCTGTGGTATTTTAAGGATTTTTTTTAAATGTTAATACTGGTTTGAACATAAAAGATAACTTTAAAAATATTTGATCAATGCAACACAAAAGGCTGAGCATGGTGGCTCATGCCTCTAATCCCAGCATTTGGGGAGGCTGAGGTGGGCGGATTGCTTGAACCTAGAGTTCAAGACCAGCCTGGACAACACCGTAAAACTCCATCTCTACAAAATATACCCAAATTAGCCAGCATGGTGCCCCCCTGTAGTTCCAGCTGCTAGGGAGGCTGAGGTAGAAGGATCTCTTGAGCCTGGGAGGCTGAGGCTGCGGTGAGCCATAATCCTGTCACTGCACTGCAGCCTTGGTGACAGAGTGAGACCCTGTCTCTAAATTAATAAAAAGACTTTTTTAATTCAGAAAGTTTCACAAGCAAATGAGAGTTTTTAGAAGTCTCGATATTCTGACTTTGGTCAGAATGTCCAGTAAAGACTAGTGATGCATAAGAAAGGAGATGACGAAGAGTCAATTTCTTAAGGAAGGTGAGAGCCAGAGTGGTGGAATTTGCTTCTGACAAGACACATCTTTCCACTGAAAACAAAAATGCAAGAGAAAGTGAATGCAGATTTGAAAGTCTGACGTTGAAGCATTCCCCACAGATGGTTTTTATTTTCTGAAGTTGAGGCAAGGTCACTAGCTAAAAATGAGAGGTGAGGAAAAAGGATGTGAGAAATTTGAGGAGAAGTGAACGTATGAAAGGTTAATCCAGAGACTGGAATAGCATTGCCAGCCAGTGTTGAGTGCTCCTGAGAGGACTGAGGTCATGAATTAAAACCAGCTAGCCTGTTATATGACTGACTGACTTTTCTCCAGCAGCTTTTGCTGTTTGGATGCAAGCAGTGAGAAAGGTCATCTGGAGCACGGTTTAGTCCAAGCAAGGTTGATATTCTTTCAAGCAAAAAAGGAGACACTGAGATTAGAGAGTTCAAAATGTATTTTGCAAATATGCATTGATTAGGAGAAAAAAAAATGTTATGACAAGGACTAATCAGGGAATTTAAGTCAGGTGAGTTGCAAAATGATATGATGGCAGAGGCAGAAGAGTTGAGTTTTTAAAGTGTGGGGGTTAATAGAGTGGAGGTCTTAATTAGGTAAGTGAGTACAAAAAATTAGCTGGGAAAAAAGGCTAGTGATTGACAATTGGGAAGCTTGAAATTGAGATTTCAACTGATGACAAGGTTCAGAGTCTGACTGACATAGAAGTGGTTAAGACTGAATAGAGGAACAAATTGTTGGAGATGAAGAGGTCAGAGATCTAAGAGGCCAAGCGTTGGTGTTGCATGGGTCACCTACAAGGATGTTGAATTCAGATGGAATGTAGACAAGAGGGACAGTGAGGAAAACCTAGGACAAGCAGCTCTATAATTTCTGGGAAGTGGCCAGCAGGCTCATGGATGATGGCAGTAAAGATAGTAGAAGGTGATTTAATCAGAAGATATGAACTTCAAATATTTTTGAAGGAGAAAAGAACAGAAATAGTTTGGAAGTTGTAATTAGGACCAAAGAGACCACCCAACTCAATACCCAAACCTCTTAGCCTTAGGGTACACAAAATATGATAAATGTAACCTCAACTTCTGGAGCTCTACAGCAGTAAATCTGCAAGTAACCACCTATAGCTAATGTCCAGGGATAAGAAAAAGAGAGATAATGAAAATGTTTTTGCTCAGGGAACATTAATTTCAGGCATCTAGAATGCAGTTCTTTGTGAATTATATCTTCAATGTTGGCCTGTAGGACATGATATTGCATATTCAAAACAACTTTTAGACTTAACAGGTTGGTGAGGGATTTTTGGCTTGTTTTTTTGCTTGTGGGGAAAAAAAAGATGAGTAATTATCTCTAAGGATTAAACTATCTGGAAAATTTCTGGGGAAAATTCCTATGAATAAAGCAGAGTTCCAATGTAGCATCCCCAGGGGGCTTTGAGACTCTGATGTTGTACTCTACACACATCAAACTTAGGTAGAAGAATATTATATTGAAATATCAGCGATGCCTCCTCGTCTGAGGATCCACTTAAGGGACCTGGCTGCCCAGGTCCTGTCATACCATAGGGCAACTGTCAGAGCCTGGAGAACCTGCTATGTTTCCATCTTTGTGAGATTAAATCTAGCCCTGGTGACTGACCCTTTTCAGTCAGAACAGCAAAACCTACTTCTTAAAAACCATTAGTACAGTCAAGCTAGAACCAAATTCTTCCACTAATAAGCTAACAATTTAACAGGGTAATTTGTTAATTCAAATAGGATAGAACAGACTCATCAACAGACCCTGCAGAAATGAAGCTCAGGACTTTGTTGCTCTAGCAATTATAATGTGAGATTATACTGGAAGAAAGAATTGAACTGTAGTAGGCACATTGCAGACTGGGACAGTCCCACATGCATTATATGTGCTGGGTTACCAGTCATTGCAAAATCATGGTCCTTTGCCTCTTAGCTCAGTTCCCCTTCTGAAGATAAAAACATTTGCCCATGTGTGCAGTGAAGCTGAGGGGGCAAAAAAACCAACCAAACAACTTTTACAAGGGATCATAAAGATCTACCTAAAAACTTGCTAATTAAAACCCAATTTTAGGCCGGGCGCTGTGGCTCACACTTGTAATCCTGTTACTTTAGGAGGCCGAGGTGGGCGGATCACTTGTGATCAGGAGATCAAGACTAGCCTGGCCAACACAGTGAAATCCTGTCTTTACTAAAAATACAAAAATTAGCTGAGAGTGGTGGCGGGCACCTGTAATCCCAGCTACTGGGGAGGTTAAGACAGGAGAATCGCTTGAACCTGGGAGGTGGGGGTTGCAGTGAGCTGAGATCGTGCCACTGCACTCCAGCCTGGGCAACAGAGCTAGCCTCCGTCTCAAAAAAAAAAAAAAAAAAAAAAAAGACGCTGATTTTTTCCAGTACTTTTTAATGGAAAAAACGTGACCAAAAATTTGTCACAGAATTTGAGACCTATTAAAAAAGTTTAATGAGAAAAAAAAAAAACCTGATTTTTAATTTTCATTACTAAGTTTAATACCATTGCTTAATACTTAATACTCAGTAAATACTGAGATTTTTATAAAGGAATTAAATAATTATCACTAAAAGAAATAATGTCTCCTCAATTTGAACAAAATTAAGTGGCTTAAATCCTAGGAAACATTTTTAGTGAAGGCATTTGTTTTAAGTGTATTCTAACTTAATAGTGTAGAAAGCAGCTAAACATTAAAAAAAAAAAAAATTAACCAGTTTCTAAAACATAGTTTGGAGCTCAGATTCTGGGGAAATGATTAGGACACCCTAAATCCAAGGTCTCCTTTCCTTTATTTAGTTTTAATTTTTGAGACGGAGTCTCGCTCTACTACCCAAGCTGGAATGCAGTGACGCAATCACAGCTCACTGCAACCTACACTTCCTAGGTTCAAGCGATTCTTCTGCCTCACCTCCTGAGTAGCTGGGATTACAGGCACGCGCCACCGTGCCTGGCTAATTTTTGTATTTTTAGTAGAGAAGGGGTTTTACCATGTTGGTCAGGCTGGTCTTGAGCTCCTGACCTTGTGATCTGTCTACCTCAGCCTCCTGGGATTACAAGCGTGAGCCACCGCGCTAGGCTTTCCTTTCTAGAACGAAAGCTTCCTTAAAACATACATATTTATCAGAAATACAAGTATTTGTCATGAGTGATACAAATTTCCAGGATAACATTTTAAGTGTAGTAAATTTGTTAGATTCTATCAGGTTTTAACTCGGATCAGTAATATGGGTTTGATTAGGGTTCTAGGCCTAATGATAGGTCACTAGGCTTCCTTTACGGTTATGAACCATCTCAGTTATTTTAAATTGACCACTGAGGGGGTTCCCCAAGGGTTCTGCTTCATTTTGCTGTTTTAAGATCCTTATGGGTGGTGGGATCCACAGCCAGAGATAGCGTTCAACAAAATTGCATGCGTGAATTTGTCTTGAGTCTCAATTCACTGTTCAAATTAAACAATTTAGACATGCTCCAACTGTAAGACTAAGAAGTGAATGGTATACCACAATTTTGTCACACATTCAAGGGCAATCTAAAGTGCCCGACGGTAGAGGTCTGGCTTCTCCTGGGTTTCTGGAACAAAAGAAGCGTTCCCGAGTGGAGAGAGGAGTGCGTAACTCTCCGCCCTCCTCCTCCCAAAGTAAATCAAATTAAGGAATATGAGTGTCTACAGACAAGCCTCGCTTCTTTTCTTCCCCTTCAGGGCTAGCGTTCGGTGCTTCAGTGTCCCGGGAGAAAGAAAGGCCCAGCCAAGGGTCCTCACAGCTGGCGTAGAATTCGGCCCGTTCACAGGCGATCGATCCCAGAGAGGAAAGGGGCTTCTCAAGCTGGCGGAGGGAGAGGAAACGGCGCACAAAAGCAGTACGACCTGTCCCTTATCAGCGTCTAAGGGGAAGGGTGGAGAAAATGAAAACAGAAGCGGGCCGGGTGCCTCGGCTCCCGCCCCAGCGCCTTTTAAACTGCGTTTCTACCTCCTCTCTCTCAGCTCGGCGGCTAATGGAACCCGCGCGAGCCCTCCCGCCAATCAGCGCCGCACTTCCTCCCGTCGCCCGCCAATGGCGGCGCGCGTTCTTGGGGCGTGGGCGAAGCAGGCTGCTCGCCTCCTGCCTGTAGTGTGTGGGCTGGGGTTGGTGCGGGCTTCTAGCTTGGCCACACTTGGTCCGTAGTTCGGCTCCGGGGGCTTTTGTGTCCGGGTCTGGCTTGACCTTGTGGCCGTGAGTTTTTGCTCCTCTCCGCGGCCCTCCTCCCGGGCAGGAGCTGTGAGGCTCAGAGGCGATACCGCGGCCCCCGACCAGGAGCGAGCGCGCCGGCGTGAGCGGCGGCGGCGAAGACTGCGGGGAGGGGGCTTCGCAGATCCCCGAGATGCCGGAGTTCCTGGAAGACCCCTCGGTCCTGACGAAAGAGAAGTTGAAGAGTGAGTTGGTGGCCAACAATGTGACGCTGCCGGCCGGGGAGCAGCGCAAAGACGTGTACGTCCAGCTCTACCTGCAGCACCTGACGGCGCGCAACCGGCCGCCGCTCGCCGCCGGCGCCAACAGCAAGGGGTCCCCGGACTTCTCTAGTGACGAGGAGCGCGAGCCCACCCCGGTCCTGGGCTCTGGGGCCGCCGCCGCGGGCCGGAGCCGGGCCGCCGTTGGCAGGGTAAGGACGTGGGGATGGGGCCACAAAGGCGGGCGTTTGGCGGTTGCCGCGCGCGCTCGCCTCCCGCCGCAGCCCCTCCCTCCCGAGCGTCCCTTCGGGCCTCCCAGGTGCGGGGCTGTCCTTGCGCCCCCTCGCGCCGCCCCTTCCCCGCTTGGCTGCAGGCGCCGGAGCGGAGAAGTCAGAAGTTGGCCCCGCGTGGTTCGCGTTCTTTGCCGTGTGGTCTGGGAGGTGTGGAGTTGCGTTGGCGGCGGTTGTTTTGCGCGCGGGTGGTGGGGCCCCCGCGCGGACGATGTCGCGTCCGTCGACCACCAGCCGCCGGCAGCGGGCGTTTAGACGGGGACTTACGTACCCTTTCGAAAGCTCTGGATGGGTGGCCCCAAAATGCGATAGGTTAAGTTCGAGCGTTTTCCCGCTTTATTAACTGAAATGACTCGCAATAGAGTCTCAGAGCGCTCCCTGGAGGGCAACTAATGACACACTAATTTCTAACCAAAATTTGAAATAAGGAAATTCCCGCCTTTTTATACTTTTGCATATGGAGGGCTTTTTGAACCGTTTATGTTTCCTAGTTTGTCTTTAATCTTTCCTAGCAACAGGCCATCTTTTGGCGGGACAGCTTCACACCAAATTAAAATGAGCATTTTAAACTACATTTTTAAGCACCTATCATAAATATTTAAAAATCTGGGTAAATAATTTAAAAATTACTCACAGTGTGGATTGAGTTTTCCCCCCTTATTGGTAAATTTTGCTTGAGGAAAGGAAAGACTTAGGATTCAGGAAAAATTTATTTCATGACATTCTGGTGTATCGGTATTGCAACTTGAAAGTCTGATCCCGGTTAAATCTCAAATCGGCTCTAGCAAAGCATGTTTTGTTCGAGAGTAGTTTGCTTTTTGTTCTGTGGATTTTAAAATGCTTTTTATGGGTTTGCTTATGCCTGCCGAGTTCCAGGGCTTCGCACCGTAATAGGATGAAGCTAAACCTAGTAATGGGTGTAACTTAAAATGCCTTGTAAGACACAGCTAATGCGGTGTTTGAAGTTGTTGCGACTGATCACTAGTGTAAACCAAAATTATTCCTTCGTTCAGTTTACAACACTTTGGTTTTTAAAGAACCTGTCTAATGTGTTTTCTTGGCTACTCAGGCGGAAATGAAAGACAAATGTAACAGACACATGTAAATTTAATTGAAAATCTTAGCCTGGGCTTTAAAGAAGTTGAAAGTTTTAACGTCTGTCTGTACTATTTGTCAGTACGGTGTCTGACAAATAGTAATGCTAAATATATATTGGACAAATAAAAGACCAATCACACCTTATTGTTTCTGATACCTTGTTTTGTGGAAAGCTACTTTTATTAACAGTAAACTTACTTTTTAAATAAAGCGTACCCGCTTACCCATTATGTCCCCCTGCTCTGAAAAAGAAAGTAGTATTTAAACTCTTTCAGTAAAGGCCGGGCGCAGTGGATCACGAGGTCAGCTCTCACCTGTAATCCCAGCATTTTGGAAGTCTGGGGCGGGTGGATCACGAGGTCAGCAGTTGAAGACGAGCCTGACCAACATGGTGAAACCCCATCTATACCAAAAATACAAAAATTACCCAGGCGTGGTGACTCGTGCCTGTAATCCCAGTAACTTGGGAAGCTGAGGCAGGAGAAGCGCTTGAACCCGGGAGGCGGAGGTTGTGGTGAGCCGAGATCGCTCCACTGCACTACAGCCTCGGCGACAATGGAACTCTGTCTCAAAAAAAGAAAATCAGCAATAATTTGGTTGAAAAAATCAGCACAGTTTAGAAAAAAACTAGTTCTTCTACAAAACCCTGTGTTGGTTCTCTGTGCAAATGTCTTAAAACGCTAAGTTTTTTTGTGGTATGCTTATAATAGAATTACTGGTTATTTACTTATTTTTAGGCAGGGTCTCGCTCTGCCTCCCAGGCGGGAGTACAGGGGTGTAATCTTAGCTCACTGCAGCCTCAAACCCCTGGGCTCAGGAGATCCTCCTGCCTAAGCTTCCCTGAGTAGCAAGGGCCATGTGGCATGTGCTACTAATCTTTTTTTTTTGTAGACAGGAGCTTTCTGTGTTGTCCAGGCTGGTCTAGAACTCTTGGCCTCAAGCAATCCTGACTCAGCCTTGGTTCCTGTTTATTTTGGGGACGATTTTTTTTTACACAGAAACAGCCTTCTCAGTTTTAATGTTTTTCTATCAGCCACTTGGTAGAAGAGTTTATGTCCCGATCTACCTAGTATTCTTTGGGGGGTAAGAAGACTAAATGTAAACATTTTTAAATTCAGATTATCCAGCAGTTTTGAGTTCCTACCATGTGTTCTTGACTACTGGATTTAACTTTGGGGATTTAAAAAAATGAATTGTGTTTATTTACTCATATATCCAATTCATACGTTAATTGAAGTGGGTAAGCAGCCTGTAATAAGTTGTGAATAAAAGGAAGTATTTTTTGTTTTGTTTTGTTTTAATTTTCCTCTGACTGATTCGCAAAGAATGTTGCTTTGTATTGAGACCGAATCTGTCCCTCCAGTTGGAGTGCAGTGGCGTGATCTTGGCTCGCTGCAACCTCTGCCTCCTGGGTTCAAATGATTCTCCTGCCTCGGCCTCCCATGTAGCTGGGATTACAGGCACGAGCCACCACACCTGGCTAATTTTTGTATTTTTAGTAGAGATGGGTTTTTACCATATCAGTCAGGCTGGTCTCAAACCCCTGACCTCAAGTGATTCGCCTGCCTCAAGGCCTCCCAAAGTGCTGAGATTAGAGGCATGAGCCAGTGCGTGGCATGGAAGTAACGTTTTTAAAGAGTACCTAGTAGGTCTGTTGGCATGGTAATTAAGCTGTTTGTATTTTATTTAATGATTTTATCCATATAGAGAAAACTTATTTCATAATTATGGGTTTAAATGTCTTCTACCTGAACTATTTAAAACTCAGAGGGCTGGTCGAGGTGCCTCACACTTGTAATCCCTGCACTTTGGGAAGCCTAGGCGGGTGGATCACCTGAGGTCAGGAGTTCAAGACCAACCTGGCCAACATGATGAAACCTGGTCTCTACTAAAAATACAAAAAATTAGCCGGGCATGGTGGCAAGTGCTTGTAATCCCGGCTACTTGGAAGGCCTGAGGCAGGAGAACTTGAACCCCGGAGGCATAGGTTACAGTGAGCTGAGATTGTGCCATTGCACTCCAGCCTGGGCAACAAGAGTGAAACTCCATCTCAAAAAAACAAAAAAACTCAGAGGTGTCTACCCTTTACTGGGCTTAATAGTGGTGCCAACAACTTGAAAAAATATTGGTAGTAGCATTTTCTGTTTTAAAGTACATTAAGTGAGTTATAATTAGGAATCTGGTCGATGTTTTTATCAGGCATTGGAAAAAATAATTTTGAATTTACAGGAGAAGAATCTTAGGACATTTGTGATAATTTATGTATAAAATTATTCTTCAGCTGGGTGCAGTGGCTAATCCTAGTAATTTGTGGGGCTGAGGCGGGCAGATCACCTGAGATCAGGAGTTCAAGACCAGCCTGGGCATGATAGCAGGTGCCTGTAATCCCAACTACCTGGGAGACTGAGATGGGAGAATCGCTCGAACCCGGGAGATGGTGGTTGCAGTGAGCCAAGATTGCCCCACTGCACTCCAGCCTGGGTGGCTGAGTGAGACTCCATCTCAAAAAAAAAAATTTTTTTTTCATGTCGTATTCCTCTTATATATACTATGTTTTATGTTTTGGTCATTCTAGCCCCATATAAAAATAATACCAGCTCATATTTCTTAAAGAATCTTTATAATCTTCTGCATAATGGGATGGCAAAATAGAAAAAAAAAATTATAGTATAGGAGAAAGCCAAATTAGGTTTGAGAGTTGCAGATAAGGCAGATTTTTAACATTTTAAGACAAATCAAACATCAATGTGGATTTGACCAAGATTAAATATTTGCATAGCATATACCTTCTATTTAATCATGGGTTTATGAAGAATATTTATAATTAGAGAAGAAATTGTTTCAGCCTCTGCCATAGACTCTTGGGTTCACTTGGTGTAACGTGGCAAAAGTTTGCATATTAAAAGTTTTGCTTTAATTCTGTTTTCTTATTTCTCAGCTTTTTATTTTATGCATTTTGGTACCAGTATTTTTAGGTATTAGATTGTGGACACAAAAATAAACACGAGTTGGCAGTCTGCCTTTTTGTTTTAAGGGGCAGAGCATGAAGGTGCAGCTATTTGAATCTAGTGGAACATAATATTCTTGAATGATCTGGTCTGGTGAATTATAAGTGTGTGTCTGGGTGGTTTGTTTGTTTGTTTTGGTTTTTGGGGTTTTTTTGAGATGGAGTTGGGCTTTGTCACCCAGGCTGGAGTTCAGTGGTATGATATCGGCTCACTGCAACCTTCTACCTCCCAGGTTCAAGCAATTTTCCTGCCTCAGCCTGCTGGGTAGCTGGGATTACAGGCGAGTGCTACCATGCCTGGCCAATTTTTGTATTTTTAGTAGACACGGGGTTTTACCATATTGCCCAGGCTGATCTCAAACTCCTAACCTCGTGATCTGCCTGCCTCCACCTCCCAAAGTGCTGGGATTACAGGCCTTTGCCACAGTGCCCGATTGTTGTTTGTTTTTTTTAAAGAGATTAGAGTCTCCTTCTGTCACTCAGGCTGTAGTGCAGTGTTGTGATCATAGCTCACTGTAGCCTTGAACTCCTGGGCTCAAGTCTCTGGAATAGCTGGGACTACTTGTATGCCACCACACCCAGCTAATTAAAAAAAAAAAAAAAATTTTTTTTTTCCCTGAGATGGAGTTTCACTCTTGTTGCCCAGACTGGAATGCAATGGTGTTATCTGAGCTTACCACAATCTGCCTCCTGGGTTCAAACAATTCTCCTTCCTCAGCCTCCCGAGTAGCTGGGATTACAGGCACACACCATCACGCCCGGCTTTTTTTTTTTTTTTTTGTATTTTTAGTAGAGACAAGGTTTCTCCACGTTGGTCAGGCTGGTCTCAAACTCCTGACCTAAGGTGATTTGCCCGCCTCGGCCTCCCAAATATTTTTAGAATTTTTATAGTTCAGGACCAGGCTCATCTTGAACTCCTGGCTTCAAGGGATCCTCCCACTTGGGCCTGCCAAAACATTGGGATTGTAGGTGTGAGCTACTGCTCCTGGCCAAATTATGAATTCTCAATAGGAAATATTTGAAGACTTGAAAAAGAACAATAAAAAGTAGGCTACCAATAAGAAATGTTAATTAAATCACAAATTGACCGTGACTGTTATAATAAGGTGTTAAGTATGCTGACTTGTGAATCATAGAGGTAATACATTCAAATTCCAGATCTGCCATTTATTCATATGACACTGAAGAGTGTCTTAATCTAAGATCCTCCATTTTCACCTGAAATAGAGAAATAATCTAATAGCTACTTAGATTGAGGATTACATGCAGTTGTATATGAGAAGTGTCTAGTGCTAGTGCTCAGTAATTAATACCTATTACAACAAATGATTTCTGAATTTTTGTCTTTAATGTCAGGGCAATACAGTGCAAAGTAACTAAAATATAATTTTGGGAAGCCAATAACATGGATATGTGAAAGTAATGTGTATATTATAGCATGCAGATATCCTAAGTTAGGGAAGTGCATGCTTGAACCTCCGTTTTCTGAATTGTCAGGTGGGGATATTAGTATCTTATTCCATAGAGTATTTTAGGATTCTGTAAGTTAATACAGATACCTGGAACGCAACTCAGTATATAGTAAGTGTTCAATATTACAGTCCAGCATCTTTGTTACTAGAGGTAGAGATTAAAGGAGTTAGAGTAGCTCATGGGTGGTATCAAAAAACTCCTGGGGTGTGTGTGTGTGCATGTGTTTGTTTGTTCAGATGGAGTCTCTCTCTGTCACCCAGGCTGGAGTGATCTTGGATCACTACAACCTCCACTTCCTGGGTTTAAGCGGTTCTTCTGCCTCGGCCTCCTGAGTAGCTGGGACTACAGGTGCATGCCACTATGGCCCAGCTAATTTTTGTATTTTTAGTAGAGAGGGGATTTTAGCATATTGGCAAGACTGGTTTCGAACTCCTGACCTCATGATCTGCTCACCTCAGCCTCCCAAAGTGCTGAGATTACAGGTGTCAGCCACCGTGCCCAGCCAGAACTGTTGGGTTTTAAAGTTGAAAAATACATTAGAGATCATCAGGTGGCGTAATAGGTACTCAGTATTTTTGAGTGAAACTCTTAAGAGATAAGTGATCTACTTAAAGGAACAAAGCTATCTGGAGGCAGAATTTAATACAACTAATGCTTCCTTTTTCCTGACTGAAACTGCTAATCATGTATGACACACTAACTGTCTCCTAATTTTTTATCCTTATTAAGTTTGAGATTTATAAAATGACATTACTTTTCTGGAACTTTTTTCCTAGCAGATTAAAAATCACATATTTGGCCGGGCACAGAGGCTCACACCTGTAATCCTAGCACTTGGGGAGGCCGAGGCAGGTGGATCACCTGAGGTCAGGAGTTCGAGGCCAGCCCGGCCAACATGATGAAACCCTGTCTGTACTAAAAATACAAAATTTTGCCATGCATGGTTGTATGCACCTGTAATCCCAGCTACTCGGGAGGCTGAGGCAGTAGAAATGCTTGAACTCGGGAGGCGGAAGGTTGCGATGAGTTGAGATGGCACCACTGCACTCCATCCAGCCTTTGTGACAAAGCAAGACTCCGCCTTTAAAAAAAAAAAAAAAAAAGACTTAAGATATTTTTTGAGATGGAGTCTCGCTGTATTGCCCAGGCTGGAGTGTGTGGCACAATCTTGGCTCACTGCAACTTCCACCTCCTGGGTTCAAGTGATTCTCCTGTCTCAGCCTCCTGAGTAGCTGGGATTATAGGCATGCACCACCACACCTAGCTAATTTTTGTATTTTTAATAGAGACAGGGTTTCGCCATGTTGGCCAACCTGGTCTCAAACTCCTGACCACAAGTGATCTGCCTGCCTCGGCCTCCCAAAGTGCTGAGATTATAGGCGTGAGCCACCTCACCCAGCTCCAAGAGATTTCTTGGAAGCCTCTCAGGCAGGTATGAAAAGTTGGAATTTCCTGGATGTTTTGTTGATAGTAAATTTGAACATTCTGTGGTAACAGGGATTATTTACAAATTGAACCTGATTGATTGTTTTTCCATATTTTATTTTAAGCATTATTTAGTTTCTCTATACTACCGAACTGCACTTTTTGGAAAGTTCGAATAAATCAGTAACAAAGGATTGAGTTTGTTTGATTAAATCTTTTCTTGAAAGAACTAGGTCTTAGAACTCTTAGATTATAGGCAACTATTTGGATATTATGGTGTGGATTGCTTCCAGATTTGAGCCTGGCAGTTCTAGGTTAGTGCAATGTATGTGAATTAAAAGCCTGCTGAAAGTACCCTCACTGTATCTCTCCATAGCCATCTCTTTATTAAAGATTTTTCTTGAGTTAACATAATTATTCTTATGAGCAACTATCTTTTTGGTGAGAGTTTTTTGGCTTCTG
Source organism: Plecturocebus donacophilus (assembly GCA_004027715.1). Taxonomy (NCBI): domain Eukaryota; kingdom Metazoa; phylum Chordata; class Mammalia; order Primates; family Pitheciidae; genus Plecturocebus; species Plecturocebus donacophilus. The sequence continues at coordinate 21,877 of PVKP010012437.1, read as the reverse complement.
ATTATAAAATGATTAGCAATTAGCAGCTTTTTTTAAAAAAAGAATTTCTCATAGCTTGCTTTACTTGAAATATTTCAGACCGGGTGCGGTGGCTCACGCCTGTAATCCTAGCCCTTTGAGAGGCTGAGGCAAGCATGTCATTTGAGGTCCAGAGTTAAAGACCATCCTGGCCAACATGCTGAAACCCCATCTCTACTAAAAGTACAAAAATTAGCTGGGTGTGTGGTGCACACCTGTAATTCCAGCTACTCTGGAGGCTGAGGCAGGAGAATTGCGTGAACCCGGGATGCAGAGGTTTCAGTGAGTCAAGATCTGTGGCACTGCACTCCAGCCTGGACAAGAATGAGACATAGTCTCAAAAAAGAAGAAAAAAAATAAAGATTTGAGCCTGACAGTTTTAGGTCAGAGTATTTTTATTTGTTAAAAACAGGGATTCTAGTACATAGCCAAATAATGCCTGATTTTCCCCCCCAATATGACTGGAAAGTGAGCATTCCATACAACTTGATACTTTTAGCCTTTTTCATACAGTTCTCTTTGATGTTGTCATTCTTTTAACAGGGATTTTTTGTTCAGTACTCTGTTTTTGCTGAGGTCACTGACCCTTTGTCAGGTTGTTTGCCATAGCCTTAAAAGGTATCCACACTTTTGCTTCCTTTTTACTTGTTTAACCTTGGAAATTTATACTTTTTCCGGTAAATACTGCCATTGTATAAATTAATTTTAAAACTTTAAAAATTTCTCTCAAAGTTTGTTTCATGTTATTTTGATTATTTTTAGTAAACTGATGGTACAGAAGTCAACCTGGTACTAAACTCACAGGTGATAATGTAACCATGAAGTCTTTCAGATTTCCTTCCTGGTCATAAACTAGCTACTAAAATAACTATGTTACAAGAAGTTTACAGTCCTCTCTCCTATCCTGGGGGTGGAGATTGGTTCCAGGACCTGGCCATGGATATCAAACTCTGGGGATGCTTTAGTAAGTCCCTTAATATAAAGTGATGTAGTAACCTACTCACATCCTCCCATATACTTCAGATCATCTGTAAATTACTTATAATGCCTAATACAATGTAAGTGCCATGTAAATAGTTGTTATACTGTACTTTTTTTCTTAAATTTTTTATTTTTATTTTATTTTATTTTTTTTTTTTTTTAATAAAGACAGGATTTCACCATGTTGGTCGGGCTGGCCTTGAACTCCCGACCTCAGGTGATCCACCCGCCTTGGCCTCCAAAGTGTTTGGATTACAGGCGTGAGCCACTGCGCCCAGCCTATACTGTATTTTTTTATTTGTATTTTTATTGTTGTATTCTCATCCCCCCTTCCCGAGTATTTTTGATCTGTGATTGGTTGAATTCACAAATGTAGTGAAACTCCTTGTAACATTTTAGTAGCTAGTTGCCATCCCTTGCCATCAGAGTTATATGCTTTAAGAAATGAAATACAATTTTTGGTTACTTAAGCTGTGTGCGGTGGCTTACACCTGTAATCCTAGCACTTTGTAAGGCCTAGGTGGGCTGATCACTTGAGTCTAGGAGTTCGAGACCAACCTGGGCAACATAGCAAAAAACTCATCTCTACAAGAAAAAAAAAAGAAAAAGCCAGGGTTGGTGGTGTGCACCTGTGGTCTCAGCTATTTGGGAGACTGAGGTGGGAGGTGAGGGTTGCAGTGAGCTGAGATGGTGCCACTGCACTCCAGCCTGTGTGACAGAGGGAGACTCTGTATCTCAAAAAAAAAAAGGAAAAAAATAGTTATTTAAAAGAAAATGTTATCTAAAGTCAGTTAGTTTTACTTTTATTTGCTCTTTTAGATTTTTGATGTCATTACTAGCTCTTTTAGATAAGTAATCCAAATGGACTACTTTAACAATAATGTCTTTAAAATTTAAGTTACTTGCTTGTCTATTAGGTTTGTATGATTACAGTTCAACTTAGAAAATGTTCTCCAATAATGAATTGCTCTTAATTTAATCAAATTGCTAAGGCCTAATATTACTATAAACCAATTTGGTGGTGAATTGTATATGTTATCCAGTGGTATTATCTAATAAGTGGATGCTTTTTAATTCATGTGGAAATGATTACTGAACTTTGTTTACAGAAAGCCACAAAGAAAACTGATAAACCCAGACAAGATGATAAAGATGATCTAGATGTAACAGAGCTAACTAATGAAGACCTTTTGGATCAGCTTGTGAAATACGGAGTAAATCCTGGTCCTATTGTGGGTAAGTTGATAAAATTTCAAATACAGTGTCTTTTCTCTGAAGTGACACCCCAAATTATTTTCTCCTTTTGCTTATCAGTTACTTTAGGTTCTTAGGACTTGTTTGTCATTAATCATTTGTATTAGCAGAACCCATATATATATATATATATATATATATATATATATATATATATATATATTTATTTATTTATTTATTTTTTATTTTATTTATTTTTTTTGACACAGTCTTGCTTTGTCACCCAGGCTTGAGTGCAGTGGCATGATCTCAGCTCACTGCAGCCTCTGCCTCCTAGGTTCAAGCGATTCTCCTGTCTCTTGCCTCCCAAGTAGCTGGGTCTACATGCGCATGCCACCACACCTGGCTAATTTTTTTGTATTTTTAGTAGAGACAGAGTTTCACCATATTGGTCAGGCTGGTCTCGCACTCCTGACCTCAGGTGATCCACCTGCCAAGGCCTCCCAAAGTGCTGGGATTACAGGTGTGAGCCACCACGCCTGGCCACCTGTGTTTCTTTAACTCTAAATTAGTGAAATAAAATGAGAGAATTGAATTAATCTCTAAAATTACTTGTTGAGATTTTGTTGTTGTTTTTGTTTGTTCGTTTGAGCCAGTTTCGCTCCTGTTGCCCAGACTGGAGTGCAATGGCATGATCTTGGCTCATGGCAGCCTCCTGGGTTCAAGCAATTTTTCTGCCTCAGCCTCTCGAGTAGCTGGGATTATAGGCATGCACCATCACGCTGCCTAATTTTGTATTTTTGGTGGAGACGGGATTTCTCCATGTTGGGCAGGCTTGTCTTAAACTCCTGACCTCAGGTGATCCACCCGTCTCAGCCTCCCAAAGTGCTGGAATTAGAGGTGTGAGCTACTGTGCCCAGCTGTAGAGATTGTTTTATATAATGCTCATATCATTCTTCTGCTGAGACATGGGTCTTATATGACAGCTGAAAATCTGAGGTAACATAGCTGGCCAAATTTGTGCAAATAAATGAGTTAGTGGCTCGGTGCAGTAGCTCACACCTGTAATCCCATCACTTTGGGAGGCCAACATGGGAGGATTGCTTGTCCCCAGGGTTTCAAGGCCAGCATGAGCAACATAGGAAGACCTCATCTCTACAGAAAATTTTAAAATTAGCAATGTGTGGTGCCACAGGTCTGTTATCCCAGCTACTCAGGAGGCTGAGGCAGGAGGATTGCTTGAGGCCCCACTCTGGGGTAGGGGTGGGGGATTGTCAAGGTTGCAGTGAGCCATGATGGCTACTGTACTTCAGCCAGAGCAGTGGAGCAAGACCCTTTCTCTCAAACAAACAAACAAAAAAAAAAGGTGAGTTAGTGACCAACTTGTTAATGAAGTTATTAAATTCCTAGCTTAGTGTCTTTTTTTTTTTTTTTCCTGATTTTTTTTTTCCTGAGGTGGAGTTTGCTCTTCTCACCTAGGCTGGAGTACAATGACACAATCTCAGCTCACTGCAACCTCTGCCTCCTGGGTTCAAGCAGTTCTCCTGCCTCAGCCTCCGAAGTAGCTGAGATCACAGGCGTGTGCCGCCATGCCCAGCTAATTTTTTGTATTTTTAGTAGAGACGGGGTTTCACCATGTTGGTGAGGCTGGTTTTGAACTCCCAACCTCAGGTGATCCGCCCACCTTGGCCTCCAAAGTGCTTGGATTACAGGCATGAACCACCACGTCCGGCCTGTTTTTCCTTTTCTTTTTTGGAAACAAGGTCTCTCTCTGTTGCTCACTCTAGACTGCAGTGGCATAGTCACAACTTACTACAGCCTCAACCTGCTGGGCTTAAGCAATCCCACCTCAGCCTCCCAAGTAGCTGGGAACACAGGCACGTGCCACCACACCTGAATAATTTTTGTATATTTTGTAGGGATGAGGTGTCACTATATTGCCCAGGCTGGTATTGAATTCCTAGGCTCAAGCAGCCCTCCCACTTAGGCCTCCCTAAATCCTAGGTTTTTGGCATGAGCCACTGCATCTGGTCTTGATATTCTAAGTTAACATAAAATTGTGGACACTAGAGATTTGGTAGGTTTTGCTATAGGTGTAGTTACAAATAAAGATTTAGAATATTTTGTTTTAATGTATATACTGCTTCCAAATAATAGTAAGCCTATATATGTACAGTTATCAACAGATACATCATACTCTTAACATTTTTTAACTTAAAATTCTAAAAGGCCTGGGCATGGTAGCTCATGCCTATAATCGCAGCACTTTAGGAGGCCAAGGCAGTGGAATTGCTTGAGCTCAGAAGTTGAAGAGCCGCCTGGGCAACATAGTGAATCCTCATCTCTATCAAAAAAAAAAATTAGCCAGTCAAGGTGGTGCATACTTATAGTACCAGCTACTCAGGAGGCAGAGGTGGGAGGATTGCTTGAGCCCACAAGTTCAAGGTTGCAGTGAGCTCTGATCGCATCACTGCACTGCAGCTTGGGAAACAGAGCTAGACCCTATCTCAAAAAAAAAAAAAAAGAAAGAAAAAGAAAAATTCCAAAAGGGAAACTGAAAAATGTGTGTTTATAATATCAGTGTACATTAAATTACATATTGATATATCACCTGTTCATCTTGAGGCTACTTATATTACATTTCTGGACACATATTGCTTCTAAAAAAAACACTCATTGTTATTTTGCTCATCCTTCAGAAGTTAAGGAAAGACACAGCTAGTGTAAAACAAAATAAAATCTGCTTTGGTTTTAAACTGTCATTGATGTTGAAATCTGTTAAGAATTTGTAATCAATTTTTCTTTGTGATAAGTGTTTTCCATGAAAGGTCATTTTAACTGCAAAGTTGTATATTTAAATGTGATTTATAGAACTTTTCCCTATAACTAAATGGCTAATTACAGGCATATTAATATCTTAGAGTTATGGAAGTTTAATCATAGTTATTCTTCATAGAGGTACAATCTACTTATATGTGATTTTGCTACATTGGTAAGTACTATTACGTAGTAATGGAGAAAATATACAAGTTTAAGACTTTAGTCAAAAATAGTCATATATGGCTCTTTAGTAGGTGGTCTACAGTAAGGCCTGTGTTGATCTACTATGTATCGCATGCTATTCAAAGAAATGTCATTTCTCAGAAAAACACCTGTTGTAGAAAAGAGTCCATTATATAGTTGTGGGTGTATGGTTTTTTTTGTGTGTGTGTTTTTTTTTGGTGATGGAGTTTCACTCTTGTTGCCCAGGCTGTAGTGCAGGGGTGCAGTCTCAGCTCACTGCAACCTCTGCCTCCTGGAACAGTTCTCCTGCCTCAGCCTCCCGAGTAGCTGGGATTACAGGCACCCACCACCAGGCCTGGCTAATTTTTTGTATTTTTAGTAGAGACAGGGTTTCACCATGTTGGTCAGGCTAGTCTTGAACTCCTGGCCTCAGGTGATCCACTGGGCCCAGCCTTTTTATTTTTTAGCCTTTTTGTTTTTTTCCTTTTGAGACAGCGTCTCACTCCTTCACCCAGGCTGGAGTTCAGTGGTGCGATCTTGGTTCACAGCAACCTTTGCCTCTCGGTTTAAGTGATTCTCCTGTCTCAGCCTCCCAAGTAGCTGGGATTACAGGTGTGTGCTACACCTAGCTAATTTTTGCATTTTTAGTAGAGGCAAAGTTTCACCATGTTGGCCAGGCTGATCTTGAACTCCTGACCTCAAGTGATACACCTGCCTCAGCCTCCAAAGTGCTGGGATTACAGTCATGAGCCACTATGTCTGGCCACATTATATAGTGTTTTTAAGAATTTGAGTTTAGAATAAAAAAAAAAGATGAAAATAAACTTAAAATGTTGCTGAAGATACTGTCTCAGCTGCACCCTAAATGAGACAATACAAGTTCTAAAGCAAGTTCTCCTTTAATTCAGGAACAACCAGGAAGCTATATGAGAAAAAGCTTTTGAAATTGAGGGAACAAGGAACAGAATCAAGATCTTCTACTCCTCTGCCAACAGTTTCTTCTTCAGCAGAAAGTACAAGGCAGAATGGAAGTAATGATTCTGACAGATATAGTGACAATGAAGAAGGTAAAATTTTAAATGATTTAATCAAATGTATGTAATTTTTCCTCACATAAAATACAGTGACCATGAAGAAGGTAAAATTTAAAACAATATTGACAAGATACACAATTTTTATTCATGTCATTAGAATAATTCTGTAAGTAATTTGATTTAAATACTTTTTATTGAGAAGTCTAAGAAATAACATAGTACACATTTCTAATTTTCCATCACCTGAAATTGCCAGTTAGCTTATCTTTTTTGCTTCAAATCTCATTTTTCTTTTCTTTTTTTTTTTTTTCATTTTTCTGAGAGAATGAAGTATTACTAGTAAAGGCAAAGTTTCTTGTACTTACCTGTACCTATTGTCTCCTCAGAAGTAACTACTGTTATTAATACGATGCCTATCTTTCCAGTTTGTTTTTATATTTTACATACACATTTATCTAATACATGCTATTATTTAGTACTTTAAGAATAAAAATTTATATAAACAATATGCTAAATCTTACCACTTGCTTTTCCTTACTCAGTATTTTAAAAATCTAATCCTATTAATTACATCTCTATTTGTTTATTCCTCATAATTAATACATAGTGATTGCATTTAAATATGGCATATTTTCTGGTCTCTATTGATAGACATTTAAATTACTTTGAGTTTTTGTTAATCTGACCTCAAGGCAACTTTAAAGCAAATATTTTGACCATATTCTTAGTAGACTGTAGTATCTTAAAATTTGATCATGCTGTATAAATATTTTTTTAGTACATTAAATAAGTGTCCTTTAAAAATTATAAGTGGTCAGGCTCGGTGGCTCACGCCTGTAATCCTAGCACTTTGGGAGGCAGAGGCGAGTGGATTACCTGAGTTCAGGAGTCTGAGACCAACCTGGCCAATATGGTGAAACACCGTCTCTACTAAAAATACAAAAATTAGCCGGGCATGGTGGCGCATGCCTGTAATCCCAGCTACTTGGGAGGCTGAGGCAGGAGAATAGCTTGAACCTGGGAGTTGGAAGTTGCAGTGAGCCAAGAGTACACCACTGCGTTCCAGCCTGGGCAGCAAGAGTAAAACTCTGTCTCAAAAAAAAAAAAAAAGATTATAAGTACAGCTTGATTTTTGTAAACTTTTAATTCATATGTCTTGTGATTATTTTGACCCAAATTGTTTATATCTCCGTAAGCGTTGTCTATCAGGGCAAATCTGCCAGATTAGTTATTCAGAATATGAAATTATAGTCTTTTCCTTTGACAACACTATTTTTAGCAAAGAGGCAAAGAATAAAATCGGCTCAAACACAGGTAATGCTTAAACTTCCTGCCTCTTTTGCCTCTACAGGAAAGAAGAAAGAACACAAGAAAGTGAAGTCCACTAGGGATTTTGTTCCTTTTTCTGAACTTGGAACTACTCCCTCTGGTGGTGGATTTTTTCAGGGTATTTCTTTTCCTGAAATCTCCACCCGTCCTCCTTTGGGCAGTACTGAACTACAGGCAGCTAAGAAAGTACATACTTCTAAGCGAGACCTACCTAGGGAGCCTCTTGTTGCCACAAACTTGCTTGACAGGGGACAGTTGCAGAAGTTAGCCTCTGAAGGGAATTTGATCATTTCATCCAAGTCTAGCCATGATAGGTGTTTAGAGAAAAGTTCTTCGTCATCTTCTCAGCCTGAACACACTGCCATGTTGGTCTCTGCTGCAGCTTCTCCTTCACTGATTAAAGAAACGACCACTGCTTACTATAAAGACATAGTAGAAAATATTTGCAGTAGACAGAAAAGTGGAATTCAACCATTATGTCCTGAGAGGTCCCATATTTCAGATCAGTTGAGTCTCTCCAGTAAAAGGAAAGCACTAGAAGAGTCTGAGAGCTCAGAACTAATTTCTCCACCACTTGCTCAGGCAATCAGAGATTATGTCAATTCTCTGTTGGTCCAGGGTGGGATAGGTAGTTTGCCTGGGACTTCTAACTCTACACCCCAACTGGATGTAGAAAACATACAGAAGAGAATTGATCAGTCTAAGTTTCAAGAAACTGAGTTCCAGTCTCCTCCACAAAAAGTCCCTAGACTGAGTGAGAAGTCAGTGGAGAAAAGGGATTCAGATTCCTTTGTGGCGTTTCAGAACATACCTGGATCGGAACTGATGTCGTCTTCTGCCAAAACTGTTGTCTCTCATTCACTCACTACCTTAGGTCTAGAAATGTGTAAGCAATCACAGCATGATAAAATAGATGCCTCAGAACTCTCTTTTCCCTTCCATGAATCTATTTTAAAAGTAATTGAAGAAGAATGGCAGCAAGTTAATAGGCAGCTGCCTTCACTGGCGTGCAAATATCCAGTTTCATCTAGGGAGGCAACACGGATATTATCAGTTCCAAAAGTAGATGATGAAATCCTAGGGTTTATTTCTGAAGCCACTCCACCAGCAGGTATTCAAGCAGCCTCCACTGAATCTTGTGATAAACAGTTTGACTTAGCACTCTGTAGAGCATATGAAGCTGCAGCATCAGCATTGCAGATTGCAACCCACACTGCCTTTGTAGCTAAGGCTATGCAGGCAGACATTAGTCAAGCTGCACAGATTCTTAGCTCAGATCCTAGTTGTACACACCAAGCACTTGGGATTCTGAGCAAAACATATGATGCAGCCTCATATTTGTGAAGCTGCATTTGATGAGGTGAAGATGGCTGCCCATACCATGGGAAACTCCACTGTAGGTCGTCGATACCTCTGGCTTAAGGATTGCAAAATTAATTTAGCTTCTAAGAATAAGCTGGCTGCTACTCCCTTTAAAGGTGGAACATTATTTGGAGGAGAGGTATACAAAGTAATTAAAAAACGTGGAAATAAACACTAATAAAATTAAGACAAAAAGACATCTAATCTTTGATATGGGGAACCCAGGAGCTTTTCTGTGAATTTCAGGTACTTTATGCCAACATTTTCTTTTCTGTTAAGGTTGTTTTAGTTTCCAGATTGGGCTAATTGCAAAATGTTAAGCTTCTACCCATTAAATGACAATATAAAAGTAATTGCCTATGTAGAACTACTTTTCTTTTTTACAGATTTGGATAGATAGGAAGGCTGGTACAAATGATTTAAAGCTTTCTAGATCACATATTAGTCTCTAGATGGTTTTCTATTTCCTGTTTTACTTATGCTTTTACAATTCTCCAAAAAAAAATTCTGATTAGGCTATAAGAAGTCTTTACTGTTTTATAGCATAATAATGCATTCTACTTTATACCTAGGACAAAGTTAAACATTTGTTAAACATTCAGAACGGTGATTTTGTTTTTGATACTTTTATCTCAGTATCTTTTCACATCTATATTTTTGCTCATATTTTGTTTGTTATTTACTCATGTCTGCACATCATTCATAGTAGTCTAGATCAATGCAACTCAAAATGCCAGTCCACAAACTGTTACTGATCCACAGGCAAGATAAGCATGCAGAATAATTTAAATCTAAAGATACTTTTTAGGTCAGTGATAGGATTTATTTTTTAGCAAAATTTTGTTAATAGCTAAAGCAATGTATTGATTTACACTGACGCAAGTAAGTTATCTTTTCATTGACTAGTAGCAACCACTTCATGGACGAGTACCAATCCATGGACCACACTTTGAGAAACACTTCTTTGGATAGTAATAGATGCCCTGGGATAGTGCATGTTCACCATCTATTTTGTCAGATAATGGGTTTTTTTAAAAAAAAATACTAATAATACTTTGCTTTCATGATATATTGTATTTTGTGGAAAGTTAAGTTTAACAATATAGAATCTAAAAGCAAATTTAATTTTTTTTAAGCCATAAGAAATTATACTATATTCCAGTATCTGTGTATCTGTATAAAGGAGTGTATTATCTTTTCATTTCTATGATTGTAAGATAATAGTCTAACTTTAGAGGTATTGTGGAAAATAGTAGCCTTAAGTATAACAAAATATGGTCTCTTGGGTACTCCCTTTGGCCATTACCACATTCTTAGATTATACATGTCCATCTTTGCAGCTTTGTGAGAGTAATTTTATTTGTTGTCTTCTGAAATGTACATGTATACATGTACCTACTGAGTGCTATGTGGTTTTTTTTAAATGTATTACTGTAGAATGCTTCTGCAAATTCAATAAAGTTGTTAAATTTGAACAGTGTTGTGTGGTCTCCAGAAACATGTTGTTATGTGTGCTTTATTCTTGGATTTGAAACAACTGAAACATTTGCATATGAACACCCCTTTTCCATTTCATCATTGAAACTCACTTTGACATTTCATTGATAATAATTGAAAATATTCTGATTATTGTATGGTTTTTCTTCTGTTTGAGGACCCATGTTTTTATTGGCTGTTGGAATCTAAATTTATAAGAGAAATTTATCTGTAACCAGATACCTTATTTGTTTAATCAGTTTCTATTCTACTACTAATGAGTCTTTTTACTTTGTGCTTTCTAATTCTTAGATTCTGAGTTAACAAAGCATAAAATGGATTTTATATTGCTGGGGTTGTACCAAACAGAGATTTGATAGATCCATTAACAGAAGTGTTGGGAGATGGACTTGAAGTCTTAGTTCTAAATAAAGATTGAACTGTTGAAAAAAACTTAGTAAAAATCACTGTTCTTTTTTTGGGAAACCTGCAAGTATTAAATAGATTCTGGACTAACTAGTATTAACACTGGAAAGTTAGCAAGACATAACTGTCTTGACCACTTTTTAGCACAGGTTTATAAAGTTCATGTAAAATTTTAGAATTAATTCCTTTCTGTCTCTTTGATAAGAAAGTAATCTAACTTAAATTTTTGGTAGAAGTTTTAGAAGTAACAGCTGACTTACTAATTTTGCTATACTATGATAAATGCTACAAAAAGGAATGTTAACTAAAATCAGTCTTTTCAAAATCTAGATCTTCAAATGATGATAAATTTGAGACTAGGAGAATGGAATATTGAAGCCTATTAAAAAATGCTTATTCTTAGGTTGTTTGGTTAATAACTATCATGATGACAAGTCAAATAATATATAAGTATTTTCTTCTAAGAAATGTTATTTTTGTTACATGGAATGGGATGAGAAGTGATTTGTGATTGGTTATACTTTTCTGTGAATGAGATTCCTTTACCTCACTTGTACCTAGGTTTTTTGTAACTACATCAAAAAACCTTTTATACTCTACCTATTAATGTTATGGCAGTTATTTATTAGAAAAGCTTGGTACTATACGGTTTTTGTTTTGTTTTCACTTTTAAAATTTCCCTTTCATGTTCCAAATTTTAATTTAGTAAGCCAACTTTTGCTGTACAGTAGTAGTATAGTGTATGGACAAAACAATGGTAACAACTGTGTTTTAAATGGCCTTTTTCCACATCTAAATTGTTTTTAGTGAAAAGATTTTGTAGGAGCATTTTTAGTTCACTTCATGTTCAAAACTATTAGTCCCAGAAAAGGGAAAGGAGAAATAGGTAGGAAGAAATGGTCGTCAGATGAAAGAGGGAGATAAGCAAAAAATGGGATAAATAATGGAAAACTTTTCAAGACAAATTGCAGTTAGACAATTTTGACTAGTGAGGTATTACCAGTAGTCTTGTTTTTTACCTTTTAATGTACCTAAAACCAGGGTTCCAGATTAATATTAGGAATACATCATCGTTTATTGTGTTTCAGAGAGTAATGGTTTCTCCAATGTTATTTCCAGACTCTAAAATAGAGCTCAAGCTTGAGAAGAGAGAACCACTAAAGGGCAGAGCAAAGACTCCAGTAACACTCAAGCAAAGAAGAGTTGAGCACAACCAGGTATCTTTAGTTTTATGATCACCGTGTACAGGTATAAATGATCTCCTGACAACACTAATCTGTGTTTTAGCCTTTAATGGTTGACACCCAGATTCCAGCACACTAAATAAACTTAATTCTGTTGTTAAATGATATTGGAAATCTAAACTTTGTGAGTTTTGTCAGTAGTGTAGCCTTTGATTACAGCAAAAGCAAGTTTTTAATAAATGTCTCATCTGTGTTTGAGTCTGGGCTAAGCGTAGTTCAAAGCCATTTATACTGCGTTTTGAAAGAAATATTTTAAAAGGTGGAAATATCTAGGCACTTTTAACACAGCCACTTTAAAAGGCTATGGAAAGGTATTATATATGTGTCTTTGTTTCTAGATTTCTCACTTTGATTTGATTTTTGCCTGGCTTGTCTTCTGTGATTCTTCCCTAAACTCTGAAGTTATCTGGTCCTAAGACCACAGTTTTCTTTCCTTATTTCAGATGAAAATTAACCTTTTTTATTGTGGGAGAGGCAATTCAATTTTTCAAAAGTAAAATGTGAGAAACTAAGGAAAAAATAAGCATAGGTATAAATGAACAGAGAACCAATTGTTGACTAACCCAGCATTAACTTGGCTGATGCTTTATAAGACAGCTATTCCTAGAGTCATTTACCCCTACTATATCTAGCTGAAAGATCTGCCATCGTCAGGTGGGATAATCCTTACCTGTTCCTCCTTTGGAGGACAGAAAAAACATGATTGGAGATGCCTGAAATGTGATTAATGTCTCTGTGTAATCAGGACTTGCAACACCCTGATTGCTCCTATATGATTTCTCCTGACGATCACTTAAAAAAAAAAAAAAAAAAAAAAAAAAAAGATCTGCCTAGTTGGTTATTTATCTTTTCCATCTCCTGTTTGTCCTTTTTTTTTCTTGCTGAGACAGAGTTTTGCTCTTGTCACCCAGGCTGTAGTATAGTGGCGTGATCCCTGCTCACTGCAACCTCTGTCTACTACATGCTCCCCATTCCCCCCGCAAGTGATTCTCCTGTCTTAGCCTCCCCAGTAGCTGGGATTACAGGCACGTGCCACCACGCCCAACTGATCTTTGTATTTTTAGTAGAAATAGTCAATATGTTGGCCAGGCTGGTCTTAAACTCCTGACCTCAGGTTATCCACCCGCCTCAGCTTCCCAGAGTGCTAGGATTACAGGTGTGAGCCACTGCACCCGGCCTGTTTGCCATTTTAAAATCAAATCCTTAGAGGACTCCTTAAGCCAAATCTCTCCCTTCATTTGCTGTAGTTGATAAGTTGAATTTCAGGACCGTTTTTTGGAAATGAGCTTGGTGACAAGAACGTACAGAGCACTGAATGAATGAAGATTTTGTTTAACATAGAACCAAATACTGGAATACATATTTTATTGCCCTTTTGTGTAGTAGTCCTAAGAAAGAGCTTCAGGAGCATGTTGAAGAATAAGGAAATAACAGAACAAGGTAACTTAGGAAAATCTGGTGAAGGACACTGAAACAGACAAGCATGGAAAATGTTGGTCCAGAGTTTGAAGGCAAGATGATATGGTGCTAGCAAGAGTATGTGACTGATCATGTAATAGGTTAAAAGAAGGGGAGGGGGCATGGTGTTAAAGATGGTCTAGGCCAGACGCATGGCTCACGCCTGTAATCCCAACACTTTGGGAGGCCTAGGTGGGGTGATCACCTGAGGCCAGGAGTTCAAGACCAGCCTGCCCAACGTGGTGGGTACCTGTAATCCCAGCTACTTAGGAGGCTGGGGCAGGAGAATCGCTTGAACCTAGGAGGTGGAGCTTACAGTGAGCCAAGATCACCCCACAGCACTCCAGTCTGTGACGAGCGAAACTCCCATCTCATAAATAAATAAATAAATAAATAAATAAAGATGGTTTAAGGAATAACTGAGTTGGGGGAATCTAAACTGAGGGGCAGAATAAATAGTCAAAGGAATGTTGGTTTAGATGACAGGCAGAATTAGACAGTGGCTTTAATGCAGAAAATTTAAAACATGTAGAAGAGTGGAGGGAAGAGTTTAATGACCCTGCAGTTATAGCTGTGCCATAGTTGTCAGTGTTTCACCAGTTTTGTTTCATCACCTTACGCCTTCCAGCTTTAATTACTTTTTTTTTTTTTGAGATGGATTCTCCCTCTGTTGCCCAGATTAGAGTACAATGGCGCGATCTAGGCTCACTTGGAACCTCTGCCTCCCAGGTTCAAGCAATTCTCCTGCCTCAGCCTCCTACTCAGCTGGGATTGCAGGCATGCGCCATCACACCTGGCTAGTGTTTGTATTTTTATTAGAGATGGGGTTTCACCATGTTGACCAAGCTGATCTCAGAAACTCCTGACCTCAAGTGATCCACATGCCTTGGCTTCCCAAAGTGCTAAGATTACAGGCATGAGCCACCGTGCCCTATCTTAAATTGCTTTTGATTTTTTCGTTTTGCTTTTTCCTGGGATATATTAATCTCTGACATATTGTTTCACACATTAAAAAGTCAGTATTTTAGCATATATCTCTGAAAGTGCTGTTCCAGTGACAATGTCAATATCACACCTAATAAAATTATTCATATCTAATTCGTGTTCAAATTTCTCTAGTTTCATAAATGTGTCATTTATGCTTATGTTGTTCAAATCAGGATCCACATACCATGTTTGATTTTTAGTTGTTTTAATCTCTCAAGTCTGTAACTCTTCCACTCTGTTTCTCTTCCCTCCATTTATTTGGTGAAGAAACCAGGTTGTTAAAACTAGGTCGTTAGAGAATTTCCCAACATTCTGGATTTGACACTTTGCTTTTTTATGTCATTTAATTTGCTTTTCTCTACGCTTCATTTCCTTTTGTGGGTTTGACCTGTAGTGACCTATGCACTAGAACTTTCTGTGATAGAAATGTTTTGTATCTGTGCTATCCATTACAGTAGCCACTAGCTATTGAATACTTGAGTGGTGGCTAGTGTGGTTGAGAAACTTGTTTTAATTTTTATTTAAATGGCCACATGTGGCTAGTGGCCTACCATATTCGATGGCACAGATCCAGAGGGTTGTTCAGATCCACATTCAGTTTCTTAAACAAGAATACTTAATAAATGATGTTGTGGCCTTCCTACACATCGTTTCAGGAGGTATAGAGCGTCTGATTATGCCAAAATTAGAATTGGCTTAGATGTCGAAAGCCTAATCCATCCATTATAAAGTTCCCCATTGCCCTTTCATTTAGTGGTTCTAATAGCCATTGATGATTATTGCCTACGTCTATTTTGTAAGTAAAAGTAAGATTTAATTACTTTTTTTCTTTGAGGTGGAGTCTACCTCAATCAAAAAAGTGTTGATTTTTCTCATTCTTTTACTGAAATTCCTCTATAATTTTTCCTTATGAACTTCATAGTTTCCTTGAAATAAATTTATACAAGAGAACTAGGAGAAATGCTTTTCCCTTTTGTCAGTTTTCAAATTAAATTATTGATGTCACTTCAAAAGGTGATCAGTAAAAAAAAATTTTGTGTGTCAGACACTCTTGCCCAGGCTGGAGTGCAGTGGCATGATCTTGGCTTGCTGTATCCTCAACCTTGAGCCCACAGGATCTTCTTGCCTTAGTCTTCCAAGTAGCTAGGACCATAGGCGCACACCACCACGCCCAGCTAACTGTTGTATTTTTTGTAGAGAGAAGGTTTTGCTGTGTTAGCAAGACTGGTCTGAAACTCCTGGACTCAAGTGATACTCTCACCTTGGCCTCCCAAAGTGCTGGGGTTACAGGCATGAGCCACTGTACCTGGCCAATTTTTTTTTTGAATACTCTAGTTTTTTTATGTATTGTATTTATGATCAGTTGTGGTCATTATTCTTTTTTCATGTTCACGTTGTGCCATCTCGAGCCATTAGAAATTACTAAGTTGGTTCCTGTATTTTTTAATTCCCTCCCCCATTTATCTTTGATAGTTTCTTGTTTTCTTGAACACTAAGACGTCCCAGGCTCTTGTATACTTCCTGTATCATACCTGGAATCAGCCATGTTTCCAAGGAACCTTGATTCTTTTAATAGAAAATACTATATGGAGGCAACAATTTGGATGCTGTCCTGTTCATTCCTACTGGTTGTCATTGTTTCTGGGTCTTTTTGTAGGTAGTGCTAGGTAAATCATTAATTCATGGTGATATTTCAAATTTACAAATAAAGGCTAATTTTGGGTGTTATACTTGTATCTTTTTTTCTCTTATGCTGAATATCTGGGTTCTTCAAATGATATTGTTACTTATGTAAGTATCACAACATATATGTGTTTCTAAATAATACAGTATTACTACTAACAATTAGGCTGTTAAATGCAATTTGGGATTTCGTTTTCCTTGTCTTCAGGACATATCCTACTAGAATGTAAAGTCAAACTACTGTGCTTAAAGTCACTTGAAAGGATTTTTTTCTTTGTGTCATAACGGCCACCAACTTAATAAATAGTTAGGTTTTTTGTTCTGTAATATTAGGATTGCATTTTCTTTTATTAATTTTTAATTGTGTTGAGAGTATATATGTAGTTCTATGTAGGCAAAGTAAGGTAGAGTCAGAATTCTGGCTTCTGACCCTTTTCCCTTCCATCTATAGATAACCATTTTTATTAAGTTTTGGTTTATATTTTGTTTTTGAAAATATAAGTAAATATATAGACTTATATATGCTCTCCCCTTACATAAAAGGCAGCCTGCTTTGTACCTTTATTTTTCTGTTTTTAACCTAAATACATATCCTAGATATTACTCCATATCAGAATGTAGCCATCTTCCTCATTGCTTTGTACAACTGCATTTTATGTGTTGCATTTTATGGATGTACCGTAATTTAACCACTCTCCATTTAGTGAATATTTGAGTTGTTTTCAGCTGTCTGTTGTTATGAATAATGCCAGGAAGAACCATGAGCAGCATTTTACATGTGTCATTGCATATTTTTTGCCAATTTATCTTGGGGATGTCTACCAGTAAAATTGCTACAACTAAAATTTCACCATTACATTCCTCTGCATATGAGTTGAAGCATTCCTCATTCCCACCAGCAGTATCTGAAAGTACTGTTCTTTAATGGAGGAATATGAAGCTGTTTTGTTGTTGTTGTTGTTGTTTTAATTTAGTATGAGTAACCATGTTGGTCATGTTTTACTTAAATTGATAGTGGGTTCTTTAGATTAAGGTGGATTTTAATTATTTCAGGAGCTTTAGAAATTATCTATGCCCAGACCCTTCTAGAAGAGATTCTGATTTAATTGGTTATGGTAGGGTTGGGGGCATTCGATTTTTTTTTTAAGCTTTCCTTGGTGATACTGTGCCACAGGATTGAGAATCTCAAATTATAAAACTATCCTTTCAAATAGTTAGAAATTGGACTATTAAAAAGCACTTACTCTGGCCAGGTGCAGTGGCTTACACCTGCAATCCCAGCACTTTGAGAGGCCGAGGAGTGGGTGGATCACCTAAGGTCAGGAATTTGACACCAGCGTGGCCAACATGGCGAAACCTCGTCTCTACTAAAAATACAAAAAATTAGCCAGGCACAGTGGCTAGTGCTTGTAATCCTAGCTACTCAGGAGGCTGAGGTGGGAGAATCGCTTGAACTTGGAGTTTGGAGGTTAACAGTGAGCTGAGATTGTGCCACTGCACTCTAGCCTGGGTGGCGGAGCGAGACTCTGTCTCAAAAAAAAGAGGCACTTACTCTGTGTATGTCTGTAATTTGTTTACAAATTTCTCTTTGGGAATAATTTTACATTCAACAAATATTTCCTAATTGATAAAGAATCCAGAGATTCAGATTGTGACTGAAAACTGTTTCTCCTTTTTTTTGAGACGAAATTTTGCTCTTACTGCCCAGGCTGGAGTACAATGGCACGATCTCAGTTCACCACAACCTCTGTTTCCCAGGTTCAAGCTACTCTTCTGCCTCAGCCTCCCGAGTAGCTGGGATTACAGGCATGCGCCACCACTCCCAGATCATTTTGTATTTTTAGTAGAAAAGGGGTTTCTCCATGTTGGTCAGGCTGGTCTCGAACTCCTGACCTCAGGTGATCCACCCACCTCAGCCTCCCAAAGTGCAGGGATTACAGGCATGAGCCACCACACCTGGCCTTAAAACTCTTATAATGTCAATTCCAAATATAGATAAATATAAAACCATGATTTATGAGACTATGTCTGTAACTTGAGTAGTATTTTTGGTTTCGTAGCATTACTTCCAGCCATTTAGGCATATTTGTTGGATGACCACTCTTTATCACAGGATTAAAGTTTTTTTAAAAAATCTGTCTTTAAATTTCATAGACACCTGACTTGGACATAAAACTATCAGTTAGTAATCTAGGTTAAATATTAGCTTGAAAACAAAAGTGACAACAGAGACACATTCTATAATACTAATCATTGATAGATGTTCTCTAGTTAAAATAATTTAAAAGAAGCATCTGGTAATAGTGGATTCAAAACTGAAACGTTGCTCCTAGGAATGTGGAATTTCAGGCCCTACCCAAGAGCTATGGAATCAGAATCTGCAGTTTAACGAAAGCTTCAAATGATTGATAGGCACATTACAATTTAAGAACTGATCTAATGGGTTTTAAACTAGTATGTAAGAACTGCTGGATTTTTTAAAATGAGGAATGATCAGTGAAAGACAAATTATTCTGGGGTTGGCTGTGCGAGGCGGCTGACACCTGTAATCCCAGCACTTTGGGAGACCAAGGTGGGCGGATCACGAAGTCAGGAGTTCAAGACCAGCCTGGCCAACATGGTGAAACCCCATCTCTACTAAAAATACAAAAATTAGCCAGGCATGGTGGCAGGCGCCTGTAATCCCAGCTCCTCAGGAGGCTGAGGCAGGAGAATCTCTTGAAACCGGAAGGCGGAGATTGCAGTGAGCCGAGATTGCACCACTGCACTCCAGCCTGGGCAAAAGAGCAAAACTGTCTCAAAGAAAAAAGAAATTAATCTGGGACTGAAAGGTAATAGCTATTTTCTATCTTTCTGTAATGACGTATGGATAGCATTGAGATTTGAAAGTGACATTAGGCTTACATATTCATTATAAGAGTGACCACAGGGGTTTTGTGGCTGCCTAATTTTTTATCTATTTCCAAGAAAAGTTTGACACCTGTGAATTCTTTAGTGCAAATAAGCTATATGTGGGATTATAATTTAGACTCATTCTACTAAAATGATTCTAACCATATTAAAATAATGTTTAGTCTATACTAACAACTATAAAAGTTTGTATTTTTGTTTTAAAAGGAAATTAACTTATAATAGATGACTTTCTTCTAAGTCATGATCAGTCTGCTTTTTGTTTAGACAGAGATGTATCTCCAATTCTAGAGCCAGATAGCAAACAGTGAGTCAAAGGGAACGGTGATAGATGATATACTTTTTTTCCCATCATTTTTATGATAATTTATGAGGTAATATAGGTGGATTATTTAGTGTATTTTACCACTTTTTAAGTGTTTTCTGAAACAAAAAGTCAAAAAGGGAACTGGTGATAGATGTGCTTTTTTTCGCATCATTTTTGTAATTCGTGAGCTACTATAGGTGGATTCTTTAGTTTACCACTTAAGTGTTTTCTGATGCCTAAATATCAGTTCAATTAATACATTTAGGAATATTTTGAGGACATAGCATTGTTTGTAAATGCTGGCATTTGGAGGCTTTTATGGCTTCTCAGTGTGCCAGTATGGCCTTTATTACAGTATTTGATGTTAGAATATGACTTTTTAATGTGTTGATGCTTGAATAGAGCTATTCTCAAGCTGGAATAACTGAGACTGAATGGACAAGTGGATCTTCAAAAGGCGGACCTCTGCAGGCATTAACTAGGGAATCTACAAGAGGGTCAAGAAGAACTCCAAGGAAAAGGGTGATGCAAGGCTTATTCCTTAGACTTGGGTTTTCAGATTGGTAGGGTTTTAGTATTATTTTATATTTATTGTTTTTGTTTTGTTTTCAAACTAACAGGTGGAAACTTCAGAACATTTTCGTATAGATGGTGCAGTAATTTCAGAGAGTACTCCCATAGCTGAAACTATAATGGCTTCAAGCAACGAATCCTTAGTAAATATGTTTCATAAACTATACAAGTGGTATTCTTTGTAAATTACCCTTTAATTGGAAATGGGGAGGTGGTGAATTTTGGCAAATCTCAAATTTACATGTTTTTTTTTTTTTTTTTTTTAAGTTTTAAACTGATTTTCCCCATGTAGTTCTGAATTTTAGAATTTTTTATAATATCCAATTTATGTACAGAAATCTGATTCATGTACAAGAAAGTATAATTTTTGTTAAAATATTTGAAGAATGAGGCTTCATATATAAAGCACGGAGTTGTGTTTGTAGCCGCTGTTGCTTAAATCTTTACTAAGGGAAAATTTCTAATATTACAAAGATAAAATATCTTTCTTTTCTTTTTAAGTGTCTGTGTTATGTTTGGATAATTCTGAGTCTGAATAATTTGAATCTTGGCAGGTTGTCAATAGGGTGACTGGAAATTTCAAGCATGCATCTCCTATTCTGCCAATCACTGAATTCTCAGACATATCCAGAAGAGCACCAAAGAAACCATTGACAAGAGCTGAAGTAAATGAATATAATTTAGATCGATGATATCATTGATCTTTCAAAGAGGAAATATTTTTATTTGTTTTTTTGGAGTGGGAGGGAGCAGAGCTTTCTTTATTCGGTGTTGTGTGTAAATATGCATATATTATTTTTTTAAGAACACTTCTATTGAAAACAGAAATTAACTAATATAGTATAACATGCTAATACTATCCTCTTGCTACTGTATCCCTTTTAAGTTCCAGTTTTCAAGGGAGTGGTTATTTATGTGCTGCTTATAAATATGTTCTGTTTGTCATGGATGTAAGTTTGGAAGTGCTGCTGGGCTGTGAGGGTGGCTATACTTTATTTTGTTGACGGGTCAAATAAGAG
Organism: Plecturocebus donacophilus; assembly: GCA_004027715.1. NCBI lineage: Eukaryota > Metazoa > Chordata > Mammalia > Primates > Pitheciidae > Plecturocebus > Plecturocebus donacophilus. The sequence goes on along the minus strand of PVKP010012437.1, from coordinate 873 downwards.
ACTTTAAGGTTACCTTATGTGGTGCTGGAATGGGTTAACTCCTATATAATTAAGCTTGAAAATACTAACTGCATGGTGCATATTAATTTGGATGAATCCTTACAAAAGGAGCTGAAACATTTATTATTTTGTTCTAGACATAAAGGTAAACATAGCAAAACAAGCTAAACATTATTCTATATTTTTTAAATTTGAGCCTATTGCATTGACTCTATAGTTTAAAAACATAAAATTTGCTAAAGGTTCATGTTAACTGAGTACCTTCTGAATTTCATCTTTTATTACAGAATTCTTAAATGAAGAAACAATATACTCTTTATAGTGAAAAACATAGAAAATCAATAAGGGAATTAACACTGCCATGTTAGGTTACTGAATTTTTCCCCCCAGTTATTTGAATGTGTGGCAGTATTTCACCCTAATAACTACATATATAAGGTATCTTTATATTAAAGAAACTTGAAGAAAGCCTTGGAAGCATGTGGGATACCTAGGTAATACTTTAGAAATGGCAGTTGTAAAATCTCCCAAATGATAGAGTTTAAGGGCGTTTTGTTCTCTAAAACTTTTATTTAAAATTATGTTTTAATTATTTCACGTTTACACTAAATTTTAACTTGTGATTGTTTGTTTGTTTCTTATTAGGTGGGAGAAAAAACAGAGGAAAGAAGAGTAGAAAGGGATATTCTTAAGGAAATGTTCCCCTATGAAGCATCTACACCAACAGGAATTAGGTATTCAGATACACTGAAACGAATACTAGTGTATTCTAGTAGGGAATCTTTATTTTTAATTCTTCATCACAAAGTTAATGTACCTCTGTGCCCAGAATTAAGCTGTTCTTTTGGAGTAAAGTACAATAGTGCATGCCTG
>PVKP010012436.1:0-58337 GCA_004027715.1 Plecturocebus donacophilus | reverse complement strand
GCACCTGCCATACAGGGCCATTCTCAGAACACACATTCAGATGCACCTGCCATACAGGGCCATTCTCAGGGTAGGCATAAGTTATTGCTGTCAGGTGTGTTTACACTACACTAATATTTAGAATGTAGGTTGACATTTGCATCTTCACCAGTCTGAAGGTCTGATGGTCACATCAGGTAGGGAGTATCAGGACCAAGAGCAAGAATTCCGTGTCACTCTCAACTTGTTTGTTCTTTTTCAGCATGACACATTGTACAATGGTTAAGTAAAAGACTTACCAATTATAATATTTAGCCTTAAGTAACTTCACAAAATGGGTGTTGGTTCCCTGCCCAGATTCTGTTTACTAGTCATTGTCCCTATTCCCTACGTGCTATGACTCTTGGCTGTTAACAGCTCATACCTGTATCTTTCTGCATAAAAGAACTGACCTTAAATGATGGATGCTGGCTTATCAGAAACATCACACTCTTTCACCACCCTCCTGCACCAACTCCAGGTGGCCCATAGTCCATGACCGAATGATAAGGGAATACTAAAAGTTTGCCTCCTCACCTCAAGAAGAGACAAGTCCATGGTGCCATCCACGCTTCAGAGCTGCTTGTGGAATCAAACTGAAGATAGATTTCAGCTGAACCCACGTCTTTGCCCAGCCTCTTCCTCTGTCCTATTCTGTTTCTCTCACTCTCTTATAGATTTCAGCTGACATCACTCTGTCAATCACTGGCACAGGAATCTTCATCTCAAGTTCTGCTTCTTGAGAACATAGCCTAAAACAATAAGCATATGATTTTAGAACAATCATAAAACAAAGACAAGGATTGAAAAGATAATAATGAAGGCAAAAGCAACAACAAAATGGCAGAATTAGATCTTTTCCTACTTCCAGTATAATCTCTCCTTAGCCAAAATATGTGATAAAAACGACAGATTAATGAAACCTAACAAGATGTCAGTTAGAAGAGAACTATAAAGAGGACTATATGAAATATGAATTTCTATCCACTTTAATTTCTTTTTTTTTTTTCCAGATAGTCTTCTTGCTCTGTCACCCAGGCTGGAGTGCAGTGGTGTAATCTCAGCTCATTGCAACCTCCACCTCCCAAGTTCAAGGGATTCTCGTGTCTCAGCCTCCTGAGTAGCAGGGATGACAAGCGTGTAGCCCACGCCCAGCTAATTTTTTGTTAGACACTGGGTTTAACTATGTTGGCCAGGCTGATCTGGAACTTCTGGCCTCAAGTAATTCACCTGCCTTGGACTCCCAAAGTGCTGGGATTACAGGCATGAGCCACTGTGCCTGGCCCACTTTAATTTCTTTTTTACATTTTTTCTTTTTTTTTTTTTTTAATAGAGACAGGGTCTCACTGTGTTGCCCCAGCTGCTCTCGCACTCATGGGCTCAAGTCATCCTTCTGCCCTGGCTTTTCTTTTTTTTTTCTTTTTTTAAAGATGGGGTTTCACCATGTTGGTCAGGCTGGTCTTAAACTCCCAACCTCAGGTGATCCGTCCACCTTGGCCTCCAAAGTGCTTGGATTACAGGTGTGAGCCACCACTCCCAGCCTGCCTTGGCTTTTCAAAGTGCTGGGATTACAGGCGTGAGCCACGACGCCTGGCCTCTGTTTTACCTTTATTTATTATTATTTTTTCTCCCTATCATTACCCACAATTAATCCACTTTTCTAGCAAATGAATCTTGTCTTAATGTCTATAAAGATTTGAGATATCAGGCCAGGCACAATAGCTCGTTCCTATAATCCTATCACTATGGGAGGTCAAGGCAGGATGATCCTTTGAGCGAGGAATGCAAAACCAGCGTAGCCAAAATAGTGAGACCTTGTCTCTATTTTTAAAAAATAAAATGAAGCAGTCTGGGCATGGTGCTTACACCTGTAATCCCAGCACTTTGCGAGGCTGACGCAGGTGAATCACTTGAGGACAGGAGTTCGAGACCAGCCTGGCCAACATGGCAAAACCCTATCTCTACTAAAAATACAGAAATTAGTCAGGTGTGGTGGCATGTGCCTGTAGTCTCAGCTACTTGGGAGGCTGAATCACAAGAATCGCTTGAACCTGGGAGACAGATGCTGCCGTGAGCCAAGATCATGCCACTGCACTCCAGCCTGGACAGCAGAGCAAAACTTTATCTCAAAAAATAAGTAAAAATAAAAAATAAAAAGATATATTAGCTAAGGATAATATAAAGCATTACCATTAGCAAAGCATTTAAAAATTATGCATTCAGGATATGATGCTAAATCTCTACAATCTTTACAGCAATATTTCAAATTATGTGATAGGCATTGCAACACTTTATATACAGTTTCACTGACTTAAATGATAAATGTTTAGAATTCTGAAATATCTTACTTCTGAGCTATCTTAATGGAAAAAAAAAAAAAAACCCAAGCCAGGCGCAGTGGCTCACTCCTATAATCCCAGCACTTTGGGAGGATCATCTGAAGTCAGGAGTTCAAAGCCAGCCTGTCCAACATGGTGAAACCCTGTCTCTACTAAAAATACAAAATTAGCCAGTTGTGTTGGCACACATCTGTAATCCCAGCTAGTGGGGAGGCTGAGGCAGGAGAATCGCTTAGAACAGGGGAGGCGGAGGTTGCAGTGAGCCGAGATTGGGCAGCTGCACTCCAACCTGGGCAACAGAGCAAGAATCTGTCCCAACAACAACAACGACAAAAAACCCAGCCACAACAAAAAGGAAATCGAGTTACACACCACTGAGGAAATATTTCTTTCTTGTCACAGTTAAAATATGTAAAATAATTTACAGAATTTTTATTTATTTATTTTTTGAGATGGAGTTTCACTCTTTTTACCCAGGCTGGATTGCAGTGTCACAGTCTCTGCCCACTGCAACCTCCGCCTCCTGGGTTTAACTGATTCTTCTGCCTCAGCCTCCTGAGTAGCTGGGATTACAGGTGCACACCACCACACCTGGCCAATTTTGTATTTTTAGTAGAGATGGGGTTTCACCATGTTGGCCAGGGTAGTCCTGAACTCCTGACTTCAGATCATACACTTGCCTTGGCCTCCCAAAGTGCTGGGATTACAAGGGCCAGCCACTGTGCCCACCCTATTTATTTATTTTTAGAGACAGAGTCTCACTGTATCACCCAGGTTAGAGTACAGTGGTGTAATCATAGCTAACTGCAGCCTCAAACTCCTGGGCTCAAGCAATCCTGCTAAAGTGATCCTCCCACCTTAGCCTACTGAACAGCTGGGACTATAGGTACATACCACCATGCCCAGCTAATTTTTTATTTTTATTTTTGTAGAAATGGGTTCTCACAAGGTTGCCCATCCTGATTTTGAACTCCTGGGCTCAAATGATCCTCCCTCTTCGGCCTCCATATTTAAAGAATGTTTAAAAAGAGACAAATTCAAACACATTCTTTAGCAAACATGTACTGTAGATAATCTGCATAGAAAATATTGTGGAAAAGTTAAAGAAACGAGTATTAGGACAAATTATGCAATGTGGGATGTCCCTATTCATTTAAATGAAAGTAGGAGCAATTTTAATGTCTTAACTAAATTCTGAGTTGATAATGAAATATGGGAACAACTATTATTTTTGTAAGCCATTAAAAGAAAGATATCCCAGAAGCTTATGTTATCAATATTATATCATTTTATTTATTTATTTATTTTTGAGACAAGGTCTTTTTTTTTTTTAATAGAGACAGGGTTTCTCCATGTTAGGCTGGTCTCAAACTCCCAACCTCAGGTGATCCGCCCGTCTCGGCCTCCCAAAGTGCTGGGATTACAGGCATGAGCCACCACGCCCGGCCTGAGACAAGGTCTTGCTCTGTCACCCAGGCTGGAGTGCAGTGGCCCAATCTTGGCTCACTGCAACGTCCGCCTCCTGGGTTCAAGCAATTCTACCTCAGCCTCCACAGTAGATCATAGGCATGCACCACCACACCGGCTAATTTTTTTTTTGAGACAGTCATGCCTTGTCACGCAGGCTAGAGTGCAATGGCACGATCTCAGCTCACTGCAACCTCCATCTCCCAGGTTCAAGAGATTTTCCTGCCTCAGCCTCCCAAGTAGCTGGGATTACAGGCACACACCACCATGCCTGACTAATTTTTCATATCTTTAGTAGAGATAGGGTTTCACCATGTTTGCCAGGCTGGTCTCGAACTCCTGACCTCATGAACCACCCACCTTGGCCTCCCAAAGTGCTGGGATTATAGGTGTGAGCCACCTCACCTGGCCTTTTTTTTTTGAGGTGGAGTCTAGCTCTGTTGCCCAGGCTGCAGTGCAATGGCAAGATCTTGGCTTACTGCAACCTCTGCTTCCCGAGTTTAAACGATTCTTCTGCTTCAGCCTCCCGAGTAGCTGGGACTACAGCAGTGCTCCACCATGCCCAGCTAATTTTTAGTAGAGACGAGGTTTCACCATACTGGCCAGGCTGTTCTCAAACTTCTGATCTCCTGATCCGCCTGCCTCAGCCTCCCAAAGTGCTGGGATTACAGGCATGAGTCACCACAACTGGTCATTTTTTTTTTTTTTTTTTTTTTTTTTTAGACAGAGTCTTGCTCTGTCGCCCAGGCTGGAGTGCAGTGGCTCGATCTTGGCTCACTGCAAATTCCACCTCTGGGTTTATTTATATGTACTTATTTATTTTGTATTTTTAGTAGAGATGGAATTTCACCATGTTGCTCAGGCTGAGCTGGAACTCCTGACCTCAGGTGATCCACCTGCCTCGGCCTCCCCAAGTGCTGGGATTACAGGTGTTGGCCACCTTGCCTAGCCTCCCAGCACTTGGGGAGGCCGAGGCAGGCAGATCACAAGGTCAGAAGGAGAGTCACTTGAGGCCATCGGAGTTCAAGGTTGCAGTGAGCTATGATAATGCCACTGCATTCCAGCCTGGGTGACAGAGTGAGACACTGATTTTCAAATAAATAAATAACTTTAATGATTACCATTTTTAATGGTAGCAAAATATTTGAAAGTTATGAATAAATAAAGTAGTTGGCGTCTCCCTTACTTGCTGACTATGGAGAGTCAGAGATGTGCCACATATGAGCTTTGGCCTTTCACATATTCATTCCACTTAATACAGAAAGATGACTTAGTGGATGCCATAGTCTCACCATTTCACCAAATGGGTAAGTCATCAGGATCTATATCCTAGGGCAAAAAAAAAAAATTATAAATAAATAAAAACAGGTAAATCACTCTTGCACTCACAGAGGTGGGAGAAAACAGCAGCTTCCCGTTCAAATTTCCAAGAGGGCAGAAGTTTTGACAGACATTCCTAACTTATTAGCTGAAGCAAAAATGTACAAGAATGCAAGAATGCATTCCCTAAAAAACAATAAGAAAATGCTACAGGCATCTGGTTACATATATAATAGAAGAAAATCAATAGCTTTCCCATAAATAAAAAAATAGTTTAAAAATAAGATGAATACAAGAGCTCTTATATTATTACAAGAAAAAAAAATTGTATAGTCAGGGACAAACCAAAGAAATGTGCAGAGCCTGTATGGAGCCACCTGGAGGCTATTTAAGATGACTTGAGTGTATTTTCCTGGAGTCAGCTCAGTTCTTACTTCAGGGAAGCCCACCCAGACACCCCCGCCCCCTCATTAGATAAAATCACTTAATATAAGCTCACCATATCACTACATGTCCCTTCTTCTTAGCACTTTACAATTTTACATTTATTTGTGCAATTATTTGCTTAATCTCTAACTCCTCTTCTGGATTCCTTTTTTTTCTTTTCCTTTTCTTTTTTTTGAGATAAGAGTTTCACTCTTGCTGCCCAGGCTGGAGTGCAATGGCGAGATCTCGGCTCACCACAACCTCTACCTGCCGGTTCAAGCGATTCTCCTGACTCAGCCTCCTGAGTAGCCGGGATTACAAGCATGCGCCACTATGCCCAGCTAATGTAGAGGCAGGGTTTCTCCATGTTGGTCAGGCTGGTCTCAAACTCCCGACCTCAGGTGATCCGCCCACCTCAGCCTCCCAAAGCGCTGGGATTACAGGCATGAGCCACCACACCTGGCATTGGATTTCTTAAAATCCATGATTACATGATTAGAGATATAAATGATTACATAGAATGATTAAGACCATGATTAGAGATCTAAATGATCATACTGAGATCATACCACTGCACTCCAGCCTGAGCGACAGAGTGAGACTCCGTCTCAAAAAACAAAAAGCTGCTGTTACTATTCTGATTGTCATTATAATCCATGAACAGATTAATTTACATAGAGTCCTTTTACAATACTTGTACAATACTGTCTTTCTATGAAGCACAATATATATATTTACATCTCATTCATTCACTCAAATATTTATTGAGTACATATTACAGCAGGAACTGAACTAAAAATGCGAAACTTAGCTGGGTGTGGTGGCGTGTGACTGTAGTCCCAGCTACGCGGGAGGCTAAGAGAATCACTTGAACCCAGGAGGGGGAGGTTGCAGTGAGCTGAGATCACACCAGCCTGGCAACAGAGCTGGACTAAGTCTCAAAAAAAAAAAAAAAAAAAAAAAAAAAAAAAAAAAAAAAAAAAAAAAAAAGATGGTAAATTTTATGCTATGTAAATTTTACCACAATAAAAAAATCTGACTGGCAAAAAAAAAACTTATCTAGAAATGTGAGAATAACCCACTAAAACACTTAAAGAGAAATAAAAGATGCCTTGTTAGAAATTAAACATATTATAAAGCTACTTGAAACACTTTTGAAGCCAGATAACAAATCAATGAAGCTGAATAAAAAATCCAGAAGTAGATTAATATTTACATGGGAATTTAGTGTATGATAAAGATGATATTTCAATTCAATTGGTAAAAGATGGATTACTCAATGAAAAGTTTTAGGGAAACAAGATAGCCATTTTTTTAAAAGGCCGAATTGGAATTATCAATTTCTTTAGATACATGGAGGAACAAGTCATGTCATATGCCATTAGTGATACTGTAAATTGATATAACATATCTAGAGGGCAATTTGACAATATTTATCAACGTAAAAAATCCACTGAAGCTTAGACTAATCAATTTCACTTCCCACAAATGCATAAAGATGTATATGCAAGGATGTCACTGTATTGCTGTAACTTTTATTTTTAGTGTATTTTGAGAGAGAGAGAGAGAGAGACAGGGTCTCGCTCTGTCACCCAGGCTAAAGTACACTGGTGTGATCTCAACCCTCTGCAGACTTGACATCCTGGGATCGAGCAATCCTCCCACCTCAGCCTCCTGAGTAGCTGGGACTATAGGGATGGCCACCATGCTCGGCTATTTTTTTGCATTTTTTGTAGAGATAGGGTTTCAACCTGTTGCCCAGCCTGATCTTGAATTCCTAGGCTCAAGCAATTCGCGTGCCTTGGCCTCCCAAAGTGCTGGGATTACAGGTTTGAGACACTGCACCTGGCCTAAAATCTATATTCTTTGACACATAATAATTGTACATATTTATGGGGTGCAATGTGGTATTTTTACAGTATACAATGCATAATAACCTAATCAGGATAATTAGCATATACATCACCTCAAACCTTTATCATATCTTTATGTTGAGAACATTCAAAATCTCAACATCCTCTTTTCTAGCTATTTGAAAATATGAATAAATTATTATTATTATTATTTGAGACAGAGTTTCACTCTTGTTGCCCAGGCTAGGGTGCAATGGGGCTATCTCAGCTCACCAAAACCTCCGCCTCCCAGGTTCAAGCCATTCTCCTGCCTCAGCCTCCTGGGTAGCTGGGATTACAGGTATGTTCCACCACGCCCGGCTAATTTTGTATTTTTAGTAGAGACGGGGTTTCTCCATGTCGGTCAGGCTGGTCTCAAACTCCTGACCTCAAGTGATCCGCCTGACTTGGCCTCCCAAAGTGCTGGGATTACAGGCGCGAGCCACCATGCCTGGCCGAATAAATTATTTTTAATTTATGAATAAATTATTATATTCACTCTACAGTGCTATAGCACACTAGAATTTATTCCTCCTAAAAGGAGGACTGCTGCAGTCACCCTTTACAAAAAAAAAAAAAAAAAAACTGCCTCTAAACTCTGAGAGCAGGGTCTCTGAACAGAATAAATACCACACAAAAACTTGTGGTTTCAGATATCAACTGTAAGGAGAGATTAGACTCTCCATTGTCTAAAGAAATTAAAGTGTAATTACAAAGTTGTGAAGTATTTATGTGTAAATTTAAAAAGACTTCCATCAAAAAGGACTTCCTTTTTAATACTCAACTAATTAAAAAAATAAGTTAATGAAATTCTTCATCTCAAAGCATTTGGTTAATTTTAATTGATATTTAAGTATATATTAATAGACTTTAATGTTTAGATAAGTTTTTTTCCTGAGGAAAACTATTCCTCTCTTTTGTTTTTACACATATTACTAATTTTTCGAAAATAAATGTAGTTTTTATTCTACTGAGAACACTCTTCATAAGATAAAAATAATCAGATTGCTATTCTAGAAATACCATGTAGAGAAGTAGGACAATCTTTTTTAAAAAGTGCCAACCACTATTAACAGATTTTGTATTGAGCACTTCTTTGTGAAACATTTATATATTGAGAGCTTTGAAAAAGGCAAGTTATGTAGGTTAAGGTCCATCAATATTCCTAATGATTCATTGGGAGGTAATATCGGAGATTGCCTATAAAGCATTAGTCATGCCCTGTTTTGAGCAAGAACTGTTGAAGTCTGGCAACAAAGGGTAATTTCCAAGCTGGTAATATGTAATACATTTCAGACTGTTATAGTTTGAACTGGTAATTAATAATTAACAATTGGAAAGTCTTCATCCTCTTGCTATTGATTTGTATTAGACCTGGAAAAACATTCTTCACCTCTGCTCAGTTCTTGAGCAGATGAGATTCTTCATGGGAATCTTAAGCTCCAATAGCATGAGAGTTGTGCATTTCTTTCTAGCTGTTCACTTTTATAATTATTATGGCACAAATTAGTGGGGTTTTATTCTGCAACAGAAATATCTTTGAAGTAAAATATTTTGAGTTTGGGGCTTTAAGGAAGGCTTGCACAACAGAAGGTAAAGTGCTGATTTGGAAATAGAATAAATTTAGAGGGAAGTCAGAAATTTCAGTTTGTTCAGTGAATGTTAGAAGAAATTGAGTTTATTAAATACATTTTTTTTGTTTTGTTTTTGATTTTTGATTTTAGGGCCCTTCCTGCCTAGATAAATACACATTTTTTTTTGGATGGAGTTTCACTCTTGTTGCCCAGGCTGGAGTGCAGTGGTGCAATCTTGGCTCACTGCAATCTCTGCCTCCTGGGTTCAAGCGATTCTCCTGCCTTAGCCTCTCAAGTAGCTGGTATTACAGGCATGTGTCACCACGCCCGGCTAATTTTGTATTTTTGGTAGAGACGGGGTTTCTCCATGTTAGTTAGGCTATTCTTGAACTCCCAACCTCAGGTAATCCACCCACCTTGGCCTCCCAAAGTACTGGGATTACCGCACGAGCCACCGTGCCCAGCAAATACATATTATTGAAACCACTAAATGGAGTTTTATATAAACTTGTGTAAACATTTTCCTCTCTCTTCCTTTTTATATTTTTTATTTTTTTCAGCAATGTGAAAACAGACTCCTTTTTTTTTGAAATGCAATCTTGCTCTGTTGCCAGGATGGAGTGCAATGGTGTGATCTCGGCTCACTGCAACCTCCGCCTCCTGCGTTCAGTTAATTCTCCTGCCTCAGCCTCCCGAGTAGCTGGGATTACACGAATGCCACCACACCTGGCTAATTTTTGTCTTTTTAGTAGTGACAAGGTTTCACCAAGTTGGCCAGGCTGATCTCAAACCCTTGACCTCAAGTGATCCACCCGCTTGGGCTCCCAAAGTGCCTCCTCTCTCCAAAACCAAATGATTTACAAGGATTATTTTTGAGAAAGGAGAAATTATTGTTTTATATTGGCAGTGCCTCAATAAAACACTGTCAATTTAAATGTTGATAAACGTTTAGAAGACTATTAGAAATGTGGTAGTTTGTGCTATTGTACAATTATTAATTACCATTAGTGATGTTTGATTTTTCAGCATTAATTAAAATTCAGATTTAGGAAAGAAAAAGAATGTGCCTACATTTTATTGGTGACAATAGATTTAAAACATTAGAAAATTAAAAATGAATTATAAATGTTAAATACATGAATTTAAAACTGAATCGTAAACACCACCAACCATTTCAAAGTTACATGATAATTCTTAACCATGGGTCATTTAGAGAGTCATACAGTTACAAGGCAAAGTAAATTTAGGAGGAGGAACAAAGATGTCACTCTTAAGCGTGTAAAAAATGCTTTGAAAGTGATGGTGCAGATGTTTATTAAACCAGTACTACAATTTTCTTTTCTTTTCTTTTTCAGTTCCTATGTGGTGTCCTGGAATTTTCATTAAAAATAAAATGTTGATTACTAAAGGGCATTTTCAATTTTTATCTTAAAAAAATGAAAAATCAATGACCTTGGTCAGTTATACCAACACAAAAATCACACAATTATTGATCTAAATGGTGAGGTTCTGCCTTAGACATTCCCTTGCCATGCAATGTTGGTGAATGCAAAGCTGCCACTTCCACCTTGATGCCCATAGCATGGACTCGCTGGTGGAAATTACCAGGACCAAATCACAGTCAGCAGAGAAGACAAGGGAGAGCTTGGGTAGTGAGCACAGGTTCAGCTGAAAGGGAGAACTCAGCAAGAGTAGCATGATTTCTAGGGGAAGCGATCTTTTTAAGGGATCTGATTACTTTGAAATGCAGTGTAATATGTAATAGAGCAATGTAATAGATGAACAAGTAAACCATTATTTAAAAAAGAGAAGATTTTATTTATTTTTTTGCAGGGCAGGTGCTGCAAATAGGCAGTGAGCCAAAACTTAACAAAACTATGTTCCTCACAAATATGTCATAAATTATTGTGTGCAGTTTTGACATGTTAGGCATTGGCTCTGTATGCCTGAGACTTGAGTTCAAGTCGTAGAGGGTTAGAGAGAGGAGGTCCTCTTACTTGGGACTGTGGATTTCAAAGGGAATTTTTAGGTCCTCAGTGTGAAAAACAATATTTTTTCCAGTTCAAATGGTTTTTAATAGATCACAGCTGGCCAGTCTGGTCCTCAATACCCCTAAAAGACTGTTAGTCCACCCCGACCGCTTGAAAGGGTTTGACATTAGAGAATCTAGGTCAGCCCAACCAAGTGGATTAGTAACTTAATAAGTATGTAGTTTATTTAATGAGAAACTCAAGACAATAACTTGAGTGTGCATCTGAATGACCTAGCGGGCTTGGTCATTAAACAAGGTGCTTGGTCTTTGGCCCCGAAGTTCTTGATTCAGTAAGGCTGAGATGGGGCCCAGGAGCCTGCATTTCTAACAAGTTCCCAGGCGATGCTGATGACACATATTAAGAATCACTGCTCCAGGTAGTTCAGCTAATTCCCTTGCCAAGATTCCCTAATATCTTCTCTTTGTTGTTTGACAAATGTGAGATAAAAAGTAAATTAATGGCTGGGTGTAGTGGCTCAGGCCTGTAATCCCAGAATTCGGGGAGGCTAAGGCAGGCGGGTCGCTTCAGCCCAGGAGTTCAAGAGCAGCCTGGGCAACATGGTGAAACCCTGTTTCCACTAAAAATACAAAAACTAACTGGGCATGGTGGCATGTGCCTGTAATCCCAGCGTCTTGGAAGGCTGAGGTGGGAGCATGGCTTGAAGTGGAGGCTGCAGTGAGCTGAGATTGCATCACTGCACTCCAGTCTGGGCAAAGAGTGACATCCTACTCAACAAATTGAAAAAAAAAAGGAAAAGAAAAAGTAGATTAATGATAGTACAATCTATTACTTAACATCGGGTACTACAGTCATTTGGCAGATATTGTTTACTTTAGGTTTTACATTCTTCCTGATTCAGATAGTCCAATCTTAGATTTCATGAGGATTAAAAATATATAGATAATAAAATATAGTATAATAAATAGTATATAGTATAATAAAATTAGTTCTAGCATGTACTATCTACCTATTTCATAAATCTTAACCTCAGATACATACTTACCATCTCATTCCCTAATTCCTTTTTCCTCTTTGTTCGTTATAATCTGACCACTGCCACTACCACCTATACCATTGAAATTATTCTCTTAAAGGTAAACAAGAAACTCATGTAAGATGTCTGTCTTCAGCCTGAATCTCTCTACTAGTGTTTGATATTATTTATTGATCACTTTGTTCTGGAAACTCTCTTCTCCCTACCACTGTGGATTTTAGGGTCCTTTTCATTGGCTCCATTGTCTTCTATCTCCTCTCTCTCTTTCCCTAGGCAGACTTCATTAATTGGTAGTGGCAATTCTAGGGCTTCACAGCATAACCCGGCAGGAAAACGCTGTTCACTGGTGTTTGTCTGTGGGATGAAACACAAATTGTGAAGGCTCTAAACTATCTCCAGGCCTGGCGAGTGATTTATGCCTGTAATCCCAGCACTTTGGGAGGCCAAGGCGGGCAGATCACCTAAGGTCAGGTGGTGATCTGCCCAGGTGACCAGCCTGGCCAACTAAAAATGCAAAAATTGGCCGGGCCTGGTGGTGCATGCCTGTAGTCCTAGCTACCAGGGAGACTTAGGCACGAGAATCACCTGAAGCCAGGAGGTGGAGGTTTCAATGAGCCGAGATTGAGCCACTGCACTCCAGCCTGGGTGACAAGAGCAAGACTTCATCTCAAAAAAAAAAAAAAAAAGAGGGGGGCTGGGGAAAAAAAAAAAAAAAAAAAAAAAGAGGAAGTAGAGGAGAACAGAGCCATGGAGTAGAGTATGTCTGTGTGCTGTTAGGAGTGATTTCATAGATTGGGAAAAGTTGATGTTTCAGGATAAAGATAACCTCAGGAGAGAAATCCTATATGAACTCCAAGAGACATCATTAATTTAAACAAAGCGGGAGTGTGGGAGTGTGGGGAGGGGTCATGCAGAATATGTACCATATATTTTTATTTTAAAAACCTAAACTTTATTAAACACATTTATATATTTCAACATATGTAAATACATAAACACACACACACACACACACACACACACACACAGAATATGTACTCCAAACTGGCAACAGCAGTTACTTCTGGGAGGAGAATACAATTATTATAGTGGGCAAAGCGGGACTTTTTCCCCAAGTATATAATATATTGCTATTAACTATAGTCATCATGAGTTAAAATAGATCTCTTGGACTTATTCCTCTTGTCTGAAATTTTCTTTCTGCTCATCCACTGATGGACACCTGGGCTAAAATATGTAACATTGCAATAAACTTGGGAGTGCAGATATTTCTTGATATACTGATTTCAAATCCTTAGCAAATATATTCAGTAGTGAGATTACTGGATCATATGGTAGTTCTATTCTTAGTTTTTAAACAACTCCACACTGTTTTCCATAATGGCTACACTAAAAAGAGGATTTTTGCTGTTCTTGACATTTGAATTAAAAAAAAAAAAAGCAATGTATCTATAGATATCTTGTGTAATTTTTCGTGGCAAGTAACTTCTCATTTCCATGAAATAATTTCACTATATAAGAAAACAGCTGACTGACATTCAAGAACAACCTCGTTTTCTAGCAGAATTTCTTACGAAATGAAAAAAAAAAGAGTTTCTGCAATAGGCATTGTTACATTCTAGAAATGTTCTAATAAAGGTACTGATTCTTTGTTCTTTTGTTTATTTTCAGACGGAGTTCTGCTCTGTCGTCCACCCTGGAGTGCAGTGGTGTGACCTTAGCTCACTGCAACCTCTGTCTCCTGGGTTCAAGCAATTCTCCTGCCTCAGCCTCCCAAGTAGCTGGGATTACAGGCATGTGCCACCACACCTGGCTAATTTTTGTAGAGACAGGATTTCACCGAGTTGTTCAGGCTGGTCTGGAACTCCTGACCTCAGGTGATCCGCCCACCTCAGCCTCCCAATGTTCTGCTTATTTGAAAAAAAAAAAAAAAAAACCTTTATAAATAATGTGATTTGCAATTTAAAAATTGAATTTGTTATGAGCATCTCATTTTCCAAAATATATAATTCTGTAAAGTTCATATGAGCTTTATGAGGTAGTTTTACATTCCTTTTCCAGCATTCTCTCTTCTTAGTTCTGACTGAGATTTCTAAATGAAAGATTTTCTTCTCTTTTTTCTTTACATATCCATCTCTGTAGCTGGCAAGATTTGTTGAATGAATTCTAGAATTACTAAGGTCTTTGGTGTCTAATCTGTCCCTCTATCTCCCACCTCCCTTTTTTTTAAAACAAATAACTATCTGTTTAGGGCCACTTCAGCTCAGAACTATTTAGGTAATAGGTTGGATTAGGTCACTTAGGTAAAGTGACCTATTAGTTACTTTAAACCTTGTGATTTAGACAAAAGTCATGACTCTTCTAAAGCAATTACCTTATTGTCTCTTTGGTGAAACTTGTTAATTTCCTTGGGGGGGCTGTATATACAAACTTTTTGTAGACAGGAAAAGAGGGAAAGGTTGCTTCAGTGACAAGACCTGCTCTCCCCACTCTATTCCCAAAGTGAAAGTGCATTACAATTCTTTTTGTTAAATTCTACAATCCTAATAGAAACACAAACACTCCATTTCTTTTGGCACACTTGATCTAATAGAGTTTATTAAATTTTAATAGTGAAGGGGTTCTTAGAGAACATCAAGTCTTACCTCTTCATTTTATCTGTGAGGAAACCATTTATCATTCCGGTGCTAGTACCTAGTTGAAGGAATTGACAATTATAATCCAAGACAAAACAAAGTCAAAACAAAAATCCTGGTCCTCTGACTTTAGTTAGACACTTTTTTTTTGAGACAGGTTTTCACTTCTGTCACCCAGGTTGGAATGCAGTGCCGTGATCTGGACTCACTGCAACTCCGTCTCCTGGGCTCAAACAATTCTACTGCCTCAGTATCCCAAGTAGCTGGGACTACCTGTATGCACCACCATGTCCGACTAATTTTTGTATTTTTAGTAGAGATGGAATTTCACTGTATCACTCAGGCTGACCTTGAATTCCTGGATTCAAGCGATCCATCCTTCTTGGCCTCCCAAAGTGCTGGGATTGCAGTAATGAGCTACCCACCTAGCCTCACTGTATTTTTTAGGGGGAAAAAAAGAAAAGACACAGAATGGGAAGATGAAAGCCACTGCAGGTTTGGCACCAGCATCTTCACAAAGAATAGAATTCAATGCAAACATTTTCACAAGAAGTCTATAAAGTGGTATGTTAGGATTTGGAAAATGCCACTGTTTGCAAGCACAAATCTGAAGTCTGTTTTATAACAGACTTGCAAGGGCAAGAATATGGTATAACATATTATGACTTGGAAAAGCTTAAAGCTCCCCAAAGGCAGAAATCTGTAATCTTTCCTCCCTACTTATGGAACTATCTCATGGAAGAGTCACCAACAGTTTCTCTGAAATGGGAGTTTCTCAGGTTAATAGATAAGGAATGGCTATCTTTACAGATCTGCAATGGCTAGTGACATGTTTGTGGGCCAATTATGGTCACTGTGTGGTCATCATGTCCTTTGTGGTCATCATGTTCTTTTTTATAGGTAATAGACACACTAATGAGGAAGCCATGAGCCTTTCTGGAATACTAAATCGGGAAAAATATAGGTGGTTATGGGTGTATTGTGGATTACTTCACAGAGGTAGAACATATTCGGGGTATCTCTGTGATTCTGTAAGCAAACATTCCTACACCCATTCCACAATCTTCAGCAGCAGCTGAGATTAACCAGATGTGTGGTCAGGTTTGATCTCAATGCAGAGGGAATGTCATGATCTCTTAAGTATGGTGGGATAAGAAATAAGTTCAAGAATACGGTTCCACAGTGAGCAGCAGGTACATTCAAACATATCCCTAAAGGCCAAAGAATAAGGCTGACAAATCCAGTTTCTCAGAAAAAAAATATTTCACAGGGATTTGAAAACATAAGCAATGTCTCAGGCGACTGTGAGATGGTGGGTTCTCACACCCGCCCTCTAGAAATTATCCTTTAGAAAGCAAGCCTTGGGCCGGGCATGGTGGCTCAGGCCTGTAATCCCAGCACTTTGGGAGGCCAAGGCAGGCAGATCACTGGAGGTCAAGAGTTCAAGACCAGCCTGGCCAACATGGTGAAACCCTGTCTATACTAAAAATATAAAAATTAGCTAGGCGTGGCGGCACACCTGTAATCCCAGCTATTCGGTAAGTTGAGGCATGAGAATTGCTTCAACCTAGGAGGCAGAGGTTGCACTGAGCTGAGATCACACCACTGTACTCTAGCCTGGGCAACAGAGCAAGACCCTGTCTCAAAAAAAGGAAAAAAAAAGCCAGACGCGGTGGTTCACACGTGTAATCCCAGCACTTTGGAAGGCTGAGGTGGGCAGATCAGGAGGTCATGATCCATCTCTACTAAAGATACAAAAAACTAGCCTGGCACGGTGGTGCTGGCCTGTAATCCCAGCTACTCAGGAGGCTGAGGCAGGAGAATCGCTTGAAGCCAGGAAGTGGAGGTTGCAGTGAGCCGAGATCGCACCACAGCACTCCAGCCTGGGCAACAGGGCGAGACTCTGTCTCAATCAATCAATAAAATAAAATAAAAAAATAAAAAGCGCCGGGCGCGGCGGCTCACGCCTGTAATCCCAACACTTTGGAAGTCTGAGTAGGGCGGATCACCTGAGGTCGGGAGTTCGAGACCACCCTGAACAACATGGAGAAACCTTGTCTCTACTAAAAATACAAAAAATTAGCCAGGCATGATGGTGCATGCCTGTTATCCCTGCTGGAGAAGCTGAGGCAGGAGAATCGCTCGAACCTGGGAGGCGGAGGTTGCGGTGAGCCAAGATCCGCCATTGCACTCCAACCCCGGCAACAAGAGAGAAACTCTGAAACAACAACAAAAAAAAGCCTTCTGGATAAAGCCATGTGCATCTGGTTACTTTCTTGAAGCAACTTGTGACTGTTGGAGAGGTCAGATAAGCATCTTAATGAGAGCTGTTACAGGCATTGTTTAGAGAACTTGCTGCAGAACACACTGGTATGCCAGTCATTACGGAGGTTTTGCTTCAAGATGGTATCACTCTTACCATGCAACAGGCTATCTTCCTACAAACACCAACTTTCTTCCCAGAGCATACCTGCAAATCTGGGAAGCTTGCCTTACCAGTAGAACACATTGTAAATTCCTGGTCTGTATAAAAGTAGCTAGGTTTGCAGACTCTTAGCCTCATGATGTCAATCCTCATGGCCTGTGCATAGGTTTCCAGGTATGTCATTAATTTGTTATACAACCTTCTTGTGAGGGCTTGAAAGGTGAGGGGAGTATAGATTCACAACCAAAGTTCTCCTAACATCCTGGGGCGTCCTATTGTAAATAACAGCAATTGTAACAGTCATGATACCATGTCACCCAAATTCATATTTTGGGGATTTTTCATATAAAATCTAGGATCAATATAAAAGTTGCATTATTCCTCCGCTTAATAAGTAAACATGTAATTGTTCTGTTATCACAGATTTTAAAAAACAAAAAATGAAACACTTAATAATTAAGTATATATCAAAAAATACTTTTGATTACCTTCAAGTTAGGTGTAATTCACCCCTGAGCTAACTAACAGTGCAGCCCTTCTACTGGCAAAGGAAGAAAACACTTCACCAAACCTATTGTTGACTGGGTATTTTAACAACCTTTTTAACTTTACGTCTTACTACTCCCTTGCAGGTACCTTGGTGCTCCAGACGAACTGCCATTTGTTTGTCAAACAGGTCTAACACATTCTCATTTCCATGCTTCAGTTCATCCAATTTCTTTTTTTTCTTTTTTTCCGAGACAAAGTTTTGCTCTTGTCGCCCAGGCTGGAGTGCAATGGTGTGATCTAGGCTCGCTGCAACCTCCACCTCCTGGGTTCAAGCAATTCTCCTGCCTCAGCCACCCCAGGAGCTGGAATTACAGGCATACAGCACCACGGCCGGCTAATTTTGCATTTTTAGTAGAGATGGGGTTTGACCATGTTGCTCAGACTGGTCTCAAAATCCTGACATCAAGTGCATCAGCTTCCCAAAGTGCTGGGATTACAGGTGTGAGCCACTGTGCCTGGCCAGGTACATCCAATTTCTTCTACCTAAAATGTATCCTCTGCCCTTACCACATTGCTCTTAGCCCATTAAAAGCTTATTTCACTCCGAACATTTCAACATGAAATTGAGTGCCTCATAAAGTTATAGTTGGCCTGAGTATTTAAGTATTCAAGAAGATTCCACATGATATCTGCTAATAATATTTTAAAAGAGACTGGGCGCAGTGGCTCACACCTGTAATCCCAGCACTTTGGGAGACTGAGGTGGGTGGATCACCTGAGGTCGGGAGTTCAAGACTAGCCTGACCAACATGGAGAAACCCCATCTCTACTAAAAATACAAAATTAGCTGGGCATGGTGGCACATGCCTGTAATCCCAGCAACTCGGGAGGCTGAGGCAAGAGAATCGCTTGAACCTGGGAGGCAGAGGTTACAGCAAACCAAGATCATGCCATTGCACTCCATCCTGAGCAACAAGAGTGAAACTCCATCCCCCCAAAAAAAAAAAAAAAAAAAAAAAAAAAAAAAAAAAAAATATATATATATATATATATATATATATATGTACGCACAGAGAGAGAGAGAGCGCAAGAGCATAGTGGGAAAGTAAAAACAATTTATTTTTAGAAAAGGTAGAACATATTTCAGATATAAATACCAAATCTGGGTTTATAATCAATTAATGATATTTATTTATTGCCCTTCTCCTGATTGTAAATATTTATAAATCAATTTGTTATTTTAAAAATTTACATCCTTTGTTAATGAATACTTTAAACAAGATTTTGAGAATATACTGCTAAGAAACAAATATTTTAAAAATCTTATTTGTAAAGCTATTTGAAACATTTTATGATGACAAATGTTGCAGGATTATTACTCAGTTTCTTTAAGATTATTATCACAGTTTTCAACCAGCGTATCAGTCTGTTCTTGCATTGCTATAAAATACTACTGGAAGCTGGGTACAGTAGCTCACAACCTGTAATTCCAGCACTTTGGGAGGCTGAGGCAGGCAGATCTCCTGAGGTCAGGAGTTCGAGACCAGCCTGGCCAACATGGTGAAACTGTCTCTACTAAATATACAAAAATTAGCTGTGCACAGTGGCGTGCACCTGTAGCTCCAGCTATTCAGGAGGCTGAAGCAGGAGAATTGCTTGAAACTGGGAGGCAGAGGTTGCAGTGAGCCAAGATCATGCCACTGCACTCCAACCTTGGTGGCAGCAAGACTCCATCTCAAAAACAAAAACAAAAAACAAACAAACAAAGAAATCACCAAAGACTGGGTAATTTAAAACAACAACAACAAGGTTTAATTGGCTCACAGTTCCACAGGATGTACAGGAAGCATGGTTGGGGAGGCCTCAGGAAACCTACAATCATAGCAGAAGGTAAAGGGGAAGCTGGCACGTCTTACACACCTGCAGCAGAAGGAAGAGAGGGTGGAGGATGAGATGCTACACACTTTTAAACAACCAAGTCTTTTTTCTTTTCTTTGAGGCAGAATTTCACTCTTGTTGCCCAGGCTGGAGTACAGTAGCGCAATCTTGGCTCACTGCAACCTCCACCTCCCAGGTTCAAGCAATTCTCCCGCCTCAGTCTCCCAAGTAGCTGGGATTACAGGCATGTGCTACCATGCCTGGCTAATTTTTTGTTTTTAGTAGAGATGGGGTTTTGCTATGTTGGCCAGGCTGGTCTTGAACTGCTGGTCTTAGGTGATCCACCGGCCTTGGCCTCCCAAAGTGCTGGGACTACAGGCAAGAGCCACTGCACCCGGCCAACAATCAGATCTTATGAAAAACTCACTCACTATCAGGAGAATAGCCAGAAAGATATCTGCTCCCATGATCCAATCACCTCCCACCAGTCTCCTCTTCCAACACTGGGATTACAATTTGACATGAAATTTGGGTAGGGACACAAATCCAAACCATATCAACCAAAAATGAGCAAAAATACTGTGCATTAAAATGAGTTTGGTGAATTTTTCCCCTTCAATTAACCCAGATGAAAGAGGAGAGAAACCCTTTATATAGTAGGAAAATTAAAATCCATCTTATTGTCACCAACCCCACTGATCCTATGAATTTGAGCCTGGAGACCTTTGGAAACCAGGGTAGCCTTTCACTTCACTTAAGTAAAAAAAAAACAAAAAAACAAAAAACACTTGATATTTAAGCTCTAAATATATTTCATCTAAATTTTAATTATAAATATCACTTCAAATTTTTAAATGAGGTTGCCGGTTATATGAAAAATTAAAGATCAACTGTACAAAATAAATTCTCAAGAACACAATTATTTATTACTAGAAACTAAAAGTTTCTACATATACAGAATATTTTCTTTTCAGATTTGATTTCAAGTCTAAAAAAATAAAATCTTAAAACTAATTCAAATACAAATCACATTCAAACAATGGGGTATTGTAGTAATTACATACAAAACTTTCCTAGAATTAAATTATTAGCCCTTCAATATTTGCATGAAAAGTGACAAAATCCATACTAGATAAATTGGAAGCATTCATTTACAACCTAAACTTTTAAAACAGGTAGACTATTAAGCACTATTAAAATTTTTAGATCATTAATCTCTTTGAGAATCCAATGAATGTTGTAGATTTTTTCTCCAGAAAAATGTGCATATTGAAGCCTAAGGATTGAATAATCATGTAATTCATTCAACATATACTAATTGAATGCCTATTGTGTCCCAGGGATCCAGAAGTAAAAAGATGCACAAGTTCTTTTTCCTTATGAAGCTTACATCATAGGGATAAAGATAGAAAATTTTAGAAGTAAATAAAACATAGTTACAGACTGTGATTGATACACTTTGTCTTTGTGTCCCCACCCAAATCTCACCTTGAATTGTAATAATCCCCACATGTCAAGGGCAAGACTATGTGGAGATATTTGAATCATGGGGGCAGTTCCCCCATGCTCTTCTCATGATCATGAGTGAGTTCTCGTGAGATCTGATGGTTTTATAAGTGGATTCCCTCTTTGCTCACCACTCACTTTCATTCCATTCTGCCACCCTGTGAAGAGGTGCCTTCTGCCATGACTGTAAGTTTCCTGAGGCCTCCCCAGCCATGCAGAACTGTGAGTCAATTAAGCCTCTTTCCTTTATAAATTACTCAGTCTTGGGCAGTTCTTTATAACGGCATGAGAACAGACTCATACAGTGATAGATTTCACTACAATAGATTTCAGTTAAGAGGCCTCCTAATTTAGGACAAAGGATAAATCCCAGCTCAGGATTTTATTTTTTTTGAGATGGAATTTCACTCTTGTTGCCCAGGCTGGAGTGCAATGGCACAATCTCAGCTCCACCTCCTGGGTTCCAGCAATTCTCCTGCCTCAGCCTCTTGAGTAGCTGGGATTACAGGCGCTCACCACCATGGGCTCACCTAATTTTTTATTATTTTTGTCTTTTAATTTTGTATTTTTTTAGTAGAGACGGGGTTTTGCTATGTAGATCAGACTGGTCTTAAACTCCTGACCTCAGGTGATCCACCCACCTTGGCCTCCCAAAGTGCTGGGATTACAGGCATGAGCCACCTCCTGGCCAGGAATTTTTTAAAAAATCCTTATCTAGTAAGGATTTTGTCACTTTTCATGTAAATATTGAGGGGCTAATAATTTAATTCTATTGTGGAATTTTTTTTTAAAAAGAGAATCCATTTTATATATGCTAAGAAAATGTCATCATATGAAAAAGAAAATATTTAAAATTCACTTGATTTTTAGAAAACAGGAAAAAAAAAAAACCTTAAAAAACAAAAATATTATCAGATCCTGTTGCTGTACCAGAGCATGAGCTTTCTAGACATCCATGGAAAATGCAACAAAACTAAAAATGGTGAAAGGAAAAATGAAATAGTCTCTTAGGGGCTCTGGAGCAACGAAATAATCTGATTTTCATATTTATAGGCAATAGAGCTTTCACAATTACTAAGCGTTTTTAGCATGAACAGTCAGTACAATAGTTATCAAAGTACATTTTATTCTGCTCATAGATTGCTGCTATCAGATATAGAATCCCATATTTGGGAGAGAAAGGAGGCAAGGGAGGGGCAAATTCAGAAAGCCAGCTAGTTAAAACTTAAGAATTACATTTCTAGCCTGGTACAGTGGCTCACATCTATAATACCAGCACTTTGGGTGGCTGACGTGGGAGGATTGCTTCAGCCCAGGAGTTCAAGACCAGTCTAGGCAACATAGTGAGACCCCCATCTCTATAAAAATAGAAAAATTAGCCAAACATGGTGGTACAGGCCTGTAGTCTCAGTTACTCAGGAGGAGGATGTACCTCCTTTACCTCAGTTACTCAGGTAGGAGGATGGATTAAGCCCAGGAGGTGGAGGCAGCAATGAGCAGTGATCATGCCATTGTACCCCAGCCTGGGTGAGAAAGCAAGACCCTATCCCTAAATAAATAAACAAACAAATAAACACATTTATTATTTTTATTTTGTAAAAGGTTTATTTTTCTTTGAAATTTCTCTCCTGTGTGTCTCACAAGGAAGGGCTGTTTCTTTATAAAGTGATCTAGTGAGCTTAACAATTAAGAGCTTTCTAAAAGTCCTTTACAATCAGCATGTTAAAATTTTTATTGCGCTATATATAACTTATGTAACCACAATCAAAATTCAAGTGTAAAAGTTTGTTCCTTTGTTTCTTTCAGATTTAGTCTTGCTTTGTCACCCAAACTGGAACGTGGTGGCATGATCATAGCTCACTGTAACCTCCACCTCCTGGGCTAAAGTGACCCCCCCACCTCAGCTTCCCAAGTTAGGTTTTAAATCTAGAATAAACAATTCCTTGTTAACAAGAATAAAATTGTTTTACCAATACAAAATTTTTGTCATATAAAATTGTGTGATTATATCTTTCTCCACTCCCATTGCTTCACTTGAGGAGCCTTTAAAAATTTTTGTGATTATATATTTTGAAAACTACTTTAGTATTTACTCATCTTTATTGAAGGCTTTGTAAAAATTTGCCTGTAAAGGAGTACCAGAGAGGGCGAGAGAAAATTTGCTTTTAAATTCTCTTCATTTCACTGAATTCATTTTTTATGTTGTCTTTGAAATATATTTACATATATAATAAACATTACTTGTAAAAAAAGCTACAAAATAAAAATAATTGTGTCAATCTTGAAGTAGCATTGTTTTATATTAGGTCATATAATTAGTTTCTGGCAGACCTGGATTTTGCATTTCACACATCATGTTTTTTTTTTTTTGAGACAGAGTCTTGCTGTGTTGCCCAGGCTGGAGTGCAGTGGCATGATCTCTGCTCAAGGCAACCTTTGCCTCCCAGATTCAAGCAATTCCCCTGCCTTAGCCTCCTGAGTAGCTGGAGCTGGGATTACAGGTGTGCACTACCATGCCCAGCTAATTTTTGTATTTTTAGTAGAGACAGGGTTTCACCATGTTGGTCAAGCTAGTCTCAAACTCCTGACCTCGTGATCCTCCTGTCATGGCCTCCCAAAGTGCTGAAATTACAGGTGTGAGCCACTGTGCCCGGTCCATCATGGCATTTTAAAATTAGAAAATAAAATGTCCCTATGTTTTCTTCTGCTTGAAAAGTACCTCTTCCTAGTTTTATGTTTAATCCTTGACATTCATGGAAAAGCAGTATACTACCCACAGTACGATTAGTCACAAATTTTACTGAAACATTTTTGTGCATAAGCTTTATTTTTTATTTTCTTCTTAAAATTTTTAAATTTTGGGGTTTTTTGTGCATAAGCTTTTTAAAAGAAGTATTATGAAACTTTTTACTAAAAGTACAATGTTAGAGATAATCATAAATGGAGCCAAAGTCAGTTTGTACCTCAAAGAATTTCTTCAGTGTCTTCCATTGCCAAAAAAGCACTTTGATTTTGAACAAAACGCTTGAGAAAACGTGCTAGAATGAAAATCCAAGATGTATTTTTAAAATCTCTACCACATAAAACAGAAACAATTGCCTAAAAGGCAAACAAAACAAAGCAAAACCTTCTTCAATCTTCAATTTGGCTTTTATTTTAAAATACATTTAGCATAGAACTGTCATAGGACAGAAAATAATAAAACACAAAGAAATGGAACATTTTCAAATACCTTTTAAGCTACACATACAAATTAATGGGATAGCACAGACCCAAATTACGGGAAACGGTCCCTAAACTTGAATTCATTAAAAACACATTTTGAAAGTAAAGCTCTTTTCACATTTTCCAACGTACCGATATTTTCCTACCTGCCTTAGTTTCCTTTTAACTAATATGTAAAGGGTAAATTTAGTTGCTTTACTTAAAATTGTCAGCTTCAGTTTTGGTAAAAATTACCATGCCCCTAAATTCTCAATCAGAATTACAAAAATATGAGCTCAGATAGTTATGGTGCCCAAAATAGAAACATCTGAAGTGATAGTTCTGGATAATCATATAGATATTGCACTAAAATCAGTAATTTCATACCTGGTATTCATTCATATGGAAAGTTAATCCTCTTCTTTATGAAAAACTTTCTACAAATACATTTAATGTTAATGTAAGTACAATCACACTTCAAAATATAAAGGCACAGACAGAAAAAATAATAGTTTAATACTATATGCAAACTTTTGACTGTGAAAATAATAAAAAGTTGAAAAAAATAATAGGATCTAAAATAGTGACACTAATTTTAGGTTTTATAATTTACCTTAAGTAGCTATAAATGGGTATTAAAAGTTAACAGTGCTAAATCCAATCCTTTCCAAATTATTTAGAAAAATGCTTTGTTTACATATGAAGTATGTGCATTGCATTGTCCCATCTATAAATTTCAACTACATTTCCATTCACTGGAAGTATCTACTTGCAGTATAAACAATCAAGACAATGTACAAAAAATATATCTTGTTCCTGTAACTTACAATGCACAGAAAAATACCTACAAAAAGGGAAGTATTTATCCATTTAGTTTTCTAATAAATTGGTGAGAAAGTTTAGCCCATTCCACATTTCTTTCTAAATAAAGGCTAATTTTATTTAGAAAGGGCAATTTACTTCTATGCTTGTCACCTTGACATACATTTTTTAAAATATCTGCCTGATTATATGTAACTTAAGATAAAGTTAATGTCTTATTTTTACATCACAGTATACACAGCATTTCTTAATTCAGCAACAGAAAGGCACAATTAGCAAGAAATAAAATTCAGTACCTGAATTAATAAACTGATGTCCAGAACAGCTGTAAATAAAGTACATTCAAAACAGTATACAGAACTTAAAAAAACTAAACAATCCAAAAAATAATTTTTCTTAAAATTTGGTCCATTAAAAATACCTCCCATGTTCAACATCATAGGTAACATGAAAGGTAATGGCAGTGTAAAAACAGGCAGTAAATCAATGTATAGTAGCATATGCATTCTGGTCTAATGATTATGCAATTCAATTAGGAAATGGCTCCCATAGTAAATAAATGTTAAATGTATCTGTTAATAACAACATACCTGTATTTAGTTCAAATACACAGGCACAACTGTTTGCATATTATTATTGATTTTATAATACACTCCCATAGTTTAAAAAAACACTTAGGTATATTATTTTATATATAATATATATCAGATATATAATTGCATATTATGTACCTTATATATATTATATATAAGTTGAATCCATAACAACACAAAACTCTCCAAACATTACATGAACATTCTAAATGGATACTTATCATTTTCTCAGTATTGAAATAGCTCAGCTCACCTAAAACAATATCTGGATGTGCAATGATAAAATGCACTGACTCTTATAATTTACTTAAATAATTATTTAAGTTAAATTCCTGCAAAAGCCTAATTCTGATCTGGCTTTTACTTGGAATATATTTTGAGGTATCAGTAACTGATACCCTCCTTTCTTTTCATAAACAATATTTCTCCATCAAGAGATACCAATAAAGAAAAATATGTAAGGAACAAAAAATGTGATGGAGAAACCAACCATTCCATAGGTAATATACCGGTAAGGAAGTTCAACTTCCATGTGCTGTCTTGCTTTTCGAATATCATTACACGGTATATTGGAGATTTTGCAGGCTAAAGGAATGGTGATCTTTTTCATTATATCTCTGACTACTAGCACAAATACCATCCCTATGAGGATCCGCAACATGGCTTTCCCAAACAGAGTCATAGTAATGGAGGGCCCAGCTAAAGGTAATGTATCTAGAGAAGGATCTAATACTAGACCCATCTTATAAGTAACATGAGATCCACATGCAATTCCAGCACCACTTCCTAGAATCTCAGCCGTGTCTCCTCGGGATGTGCTCCAGGTGTCAAGAGTGAAAGAAAAGATCCCCAAAGCTAAATGAAGCCCGATGATGATTAATGGAGCATATTTGTGAGTTTGGTTGAAGTTGTCAATCAGGTCCACAAATGGATAGAAGACAGCTAAGATTAAAATGGTATATAGGAATCCAGCAATAATATCCTAGGAAAAGATAAAAGTATCGTTGTTTAGTATGATACTAAACATTTTTGGCATTTAAAAAATAATTTATATTTGACATTTCAAATGTTAGATATAAATTTTTTTAAGCTGTCAAATTCTCAAAGTAAACTTTATTAACTGACCATATAAGAGGCACAAAAAACTATTAATGATAATAAAAAGATCTCTATTTTCATAATTCTACCCTTTTATAAATTAACTACATATATAATATACACAAATTTATATTCAAATTCTGAACAAACTATGCTAAAATTGTGTAGTTTTCATTTACATGTGTTTATGTATGTTATTATCTCCATGATCACATATACATCCTAGGTAATTTTCTTTTCTCATTCATTCAACAAATACTTAGTGAGTACCAACCCTTATTTTAGGGATTGAGGATACATTGCTTTTAAAAAATGACAAGACTGTGGCTCGGCATGGTAGCTCACGCCTGTAATCTCAGCACTTTGGGAAGCCAAGGTGGGCCGATCACTTGAGGCCAGGAGTTCAAGACCAGCCGGAGCAACATAGTGAAACCCTGTCTCTACTAAAAATACAAAAATTATCCAGGCATGGTGGCTCCAGCCTGTGGTCTCAGCTACACCGGAGGCTGAGCCAGGAGAATCGCTTGAACCTGGGAGGCGGAGGCTACAGGGAGCTGAGATCGCACCACTGCATTCCAGCCTGGGCAACAGTGCAAGACTCTGCCTCAAGAAAAAAAAAATTTTTTTAAAGAATTAACAAGTTTTACTTGATGATAGACTGAATGTGAAAAAGGAGAGAGAGAGAGAGAGAGAGAGAGAGGGATCAAAGATGGTTCCTAGTTTTAGGGAGGAGCAATTGTGTAGATTTGATACAAGACAGTTTACTTGAGGAAACAAAGCTATTAACCTTCTGAATCATTCCTGACAATATACAGAAATGTTCCATATTTCTACCTGATAACAAAACAAAACCCTATGATTTACTCTCTATTACTGAAAAAGGTATCAGTGCTTATATTCACTGTCTCCACTTCCTCACCTTCAATTCTTCTCTAAACTCACCACAGCACTGAAACCACTTTTTTCTTGGATATTAGTGGTCTTCAAAAACAATGGTCATTTCCTTATGTTACTAGTACTAATGAAAAATAATAATAATAATAAAGAGAAAAACAAAAACAATGGTAATTTCTTAACAATATTCAATATGGTTAAGCAACGGACTAGCTGCTTAATGTTTTTATCTTTACATTTATTATTTAATATTTGATATATAGCAAAATATATGTAGTGTATATGAAATTA
Source organism: Plecturocebus donacophilus (assembly GCA_004027715.1). Taxonomy (NCBI): domain Eukaryota; kingdom Metazoa; phylum Chordata; class Mammalia; order Primates; family Pitheciidae; genus Plecturocebus; species Plecturocebus donacophilus. The sequence continues at coordinate 30,438 of PVKP010012436.1, read as the reverse complement.
TAAAATTCATATCTACGAAATCACTTCCCAAAAAAAGAACTGTAATATTATAACTATTGTCAAATCTACTGTTATGCTGTTTCTCAATCCAATCACTTTACATTCCTCCCCACAAGCAATTTACAAGCTTGAATTTTGGCTTAATAAATATCTGGGTTTTGTTTTTATTTTTGTTTTGTTTTGTTTTTGTAGATACCAGGTTTCACCAGGTTGCCCAACTTGTCTTGACCTCCTGGGCTCAAGCAATCCACCTGCCTTGGCCTCCCAAAAAGCTAGGATCACAGGTATGAGCCACCTGGCCCAATCATAAATACCTATTTAAAAAAATTTGTTCTATCACACATCTTCGAGCAAAATATTGCCCAGTTTGAGCCAGGCACAGTGGCTCACCCCTGTAATTCCAGCACTTTAGGAGGCCAAGGTGAGAGGATCACCTGAGGTCAGGAGTTCGAGACCAGCCTGACCAACATGGTGAAATCCCATCTCCACTAAAAATGCAAAATTAGCCAGGTGTGGTGGCACATGCCTGTAATCCAAGCTACTCTGGAGGCTAAGGCAGGAGAATCACTTAGAACCCTGAGAGCTGAGATCATGCCACTGCACTCCAGCCTGGGTGACAGAGCAAGACGCTGTCCCAAAAAAAAAAAAAAATCTTGTTTTGCTTCTTTCTGAACTTTGCTAAAATGTTATAGCAGTCTCTTTTGATCTGCTTTTTACACTTAAGATTCATTCATTATATTACAAGTAATTATTGGTCATTCACTTTCACAATCGTAATATTTTGCTGCATATTATACAATGTATGTATCTGTTTTCTCGCTTATAGTCATTTAAGTTGTTTTTGATTAGTTAACTGATTACAGTTGAACTTAAATGCTGCTTCTTTTTTTTTTTTTGAGACAGGGTCTGTCACCCAGGCTGGACTGTGGTGGTACAATCTCACCTCACTGCAACCTCCACCTCCTGGGTTCAAGTTGTCTTCCCCACTTCAGCCTCCCAAGTAGCTGGGACTACAAACATGCACCAACACGCCCGGCTAGAATAATTTTCCTATTTTTTGTTGACAAGGTTTTGCCATGTTGCCCAGGCTGGTTTCCAACTCCTGAGCTCAAGCAATCCACCTGCCTCAGCCTCCCACAGTGTTGGGATTACAGATGTGAGCCACCGTGCCCAGCTGGGCTATTCCTTTTCTATGCAATAAAAACTGTGTCATGAACTGACAGGGTTCACAGTTGCAGTGCTTGAAGCCATTGTTCTAAATGATATATAACTTAAAATCAGAATACTTTGAAATATAAGAATAGCTGGAAAAGATACAGACAATTATGAAAGAGAATACAGCTGAACATTCAACTATAAAATGTTGGGGAAATAGATCATGTTTTGCTCAGTCTCAAATATTTTTTGGATGGATGAATAAATGAATGAATGAATGAACAAATCCTTCACATGAATTTGTTTTATCTAGTAGAATCTACCAAATTATATGTAAATGAATATTGTTCTTCTTTTTAAATGATTTATTGTGTTACAGATATAAGAAAACATTTTATTTATTTATTTGAGACTCACTCTGTCCCCCAGGCTGGAGTGCAGTGGCACCATCTCAACTCACTGCAACCTCCACCTCCTGGGTTCAAGCAATTCTCCTGTCTCAGCCTCCCAAGTAGCTGGGATTACAGGCATGCAACACCAACCACACTCAACTAATTTTTGTATTCTTAGTAGAGAAGGGGTTTCACCATGCTGGCCAGGCTGGTCTCAAACTCCTAACCTCAGGTAATCACCCCACCTTGGCATCCCAAAGTGCTGGGATTACAGGTATGAACCACTGCGCCCAGCCAAGAAAAACATTTTTAAAAATTTATTTAGATACAGACTGGGTGTGGTGGCTCATACCTATAATTCCAGCACTTTAGGAGGCTGAGGTGGGCAGATCACAAGGTCAAAAGATGGAGACCATCCTGGCCAACATGGTGAAACCCCATCTCTACTAAAAATACAAATAATTAGCTGGGCGTGGCAGTGCACTCTTGAACCTGGGAGGCAGAGGTTACAATGAGCCGAGATCACACCACTGCACTCCAGCCTGGCGACAGAGTGAGACTCTCTCAAAAAACAAAACGAAACAAAAATGTATTAAGATATAAAACACATTTTAGCTGATAGTCTCCCATTTCACAATATTAAGTTACTTAAAATTATAATTTGTTTTATCTTTATATAAGTGATTCCTTTTAGAACAGGTCAAGGAAAGATAAACACAATCAATTAACAAAATGTTTACGTCTGATCTTAGCCAAAAGGCTGAGAAGTGATCAATTAACAAAATGTTTAAGAAAGTATTGACTAACGCAATAAATGTCATGTGTGCATTCCAACTTTTAGAAGAACATATAAAGCATTTCATAACTGGATTTTGTCTAACATTAAGTTTCATTTAATGCCAGATCCCAAAATGAATTTTATAGACTATTTCCTCTTGTCTTAGAATTATCTTTCCTATCTACATTTCAGGCAAACAATTATATATTCTTTGAGATTCTCCTCAGGCATCTACCCTCTCTATAAACTTTCTTCTCCTACCCTATAATAAGAAATTTTTTCTTCTTTGATTCCATTGCATCTTCCACACACCTGCTATGACAGTTTTTCATTCTTTGCCTATTTCTCCAGGAAACCAAAAGTTCATAATTCTTGCTATAGATTAAAATCAAGTAGAGAACTTGATAAAAATACTGATGCCTGAGACAATCTTCAGAGATTCTGATTGAATTGAAGTGGAGGTGGGACACCAGTAGTTTTTTTTTTTTTTGAGACAGAGTTTCGCTCTTGTTGACCAGGCTGGAGTGCAATGGCATGATCTCGGCTCATGGCAACCTTGGCCTCCCGGGTTCAAGAGATTCTCCTGCCTCAGCCTCCCAAGTAGCTGGGATTACAGGCATGTGCCACCATGCCCTGCTAATTTTGTATTTTTAGTAGAGACGGGGTTTCTCCATGTTGGGCAGGCTGGTCTCGAACTCCCAACCTCAGGTGATCACCCGCCTCAGTCTCCCAAAGTACTGGGATTATAGGAGTGAGCCACCGCACCCGACTAGGGCATCAATATTTTAAAAAATTCTCCCCAGTGATTCTAATGTACACTCTTGGTTGAAAACAATTCCATTACATTGTTTTATTACATATTGAATATTTAGACTATGACTACTCAAAGGCAAAATACAAATATTTTCAGTGGATGAAAAATTAGTAATCAGGAAATAAACATTTGGTTAGTTAAACTAAGACAGTTAAGGTAATTCTTTTTTTCTTTTTCCTGAAATGGAGTCTTGCTCTGTCACCCAGGCTGGAGTACAGTGGCGCAATCTTGGCTCACTGCAACCTCCGCCTCCCGGGTTCAAGCAATTCTCCTGCCTCAGCCTCCTAAGTAGCCAGGTCTACAGGTGCTGCGACACCACACCTGGCTAGTTTTTGTATTTTCAGTAGAGATGAGGTTTCACCACGTTGGCCAGGATGGTCTTGATCTCCTTACCTTGTGATCTGCCCACCTCGGCCTCCCAAAGTGCTGGGATTACAGGCGTGAGTCACTGTGCCTGGCCGGTAATTCTTTAAAAATAAAAATAAAGGCCGGGTAATTATTTAAAAATAAAAATAAAATTACGCTTGTAAAATATTGATGCCCCAGCCAGGCGTGGTGGCGCACTCCTATAATCCAGGAGGCGGAGTGAGCCGAGACTGTGCCACTGCACTCCAGCCTTGGTGACAGAGTGAGACTCCATCTCAAAAATAAAAAAAAAATAAATAATTAATTAAAAAACCAAAAGAGAAAGAAGAAAAAAGAGAGAGAGAAAGAGAAAGAAAAAAGAGAGAGAAAGAAAGGGAGGGAGGGAAGGAGGAAGGGAGGAAGGGAGGGAGGGAGGGAGGAAAAGAGGAAGGGAAGGAGGGAGGGAGGAAGGAAGGAAGAAAGGAAGGAAGGAAGGAAGGAAGGAAGGAAGGAAGGAAGGAGGGAAGGAAGGAAGGAGGGAAGGGAGAAAGAGAAAGAGAGAGACAGTTAAGGTAATTCTTTAGACTCATCACATGGACTACATAATCCTACCTAACAAGAGCTCTCTAAGAGAAGTAGATAATGTATAATTTACTGAACCTGGCCTAAGGCATTTTTGGGAAATAATAGCTTTCTGTACTAAAAACATTGCTTCAATACTTTACAATTATTGTCACATTTAATCATCACAACCAACATGAAATGGTTTGCCTTGAAGAGTCCTATTTTGCTCTTGTCCCCAAGATGGGTATTAAAAGCACCTTTTTCCCTCTCAAAAGTATGCAAATTTGATGGAAATTTATGGTTAAACCTTAATCAACCAGTTTTTAAATAAGATAAACTGGAGTAAGGTCACACAGCTACTTATTTACCCTCATATACTGAAGATACTTAACACAGTTCTTACAAAAATTAACATTTTGAGCATCAGAAATATCCGGAGTGAAGAGAAACTAAATGTTCAACTTTCTTTTTTTTTTTTTGAGACAGGGTGTCGCTGTGTCACCAAGCCTGGAGTGTAGTGGCATGTCTAATATTTTGTATTTTTTGTAGAGACAGGCTTTCCCCATGTTGTCCAGACTGGTCTCAAACTCCTAGGCTCAAGTGATTACACCCACCTCAGCTTCCCAAAGTGTTGGAATTATAGGCGTTACCCACCATGCCCAGCCTCAACATTTTTTTGGAACAGGATGCCTTCTGCAAAAACTCATTGATACATACTAAAAATTACCAAACAATTCTGATCAACTGGATTTTCTTTTTCAATTACTCAAAGATTCCACAAGTGACTCAAACACTGACCATGCATTTGGATATGGACATCTCAAATGACATGATTGTCAAGCCTCTATTCTTCATATTTCTTTTTTTGAGACAGGGTCTCACTCTATGGCCATGGCCCAGGCTGGAGGAGAGATCATGGCTCACCATAGCCTCGACTTCCTAGCTCAAGCAATCCTCCCACCTCCCAAGTAGCTGGGACCACAGGGGTACAACATCAACCACCATGCCTGACTAATATTTTGTGTGTTTTTTGTGTGTGTGTGTGAAGAAGGGGTTTCGCTATGTTGCCCAGGCTGATCCTGATATCCTGTATTTAGTATGTAAATACAAATGGCCCCTCAATAGTTTAACTTCACATAGTTTCTAGTCACTAGGTCTTCAACAATACTTAGGAGCTCTCCTTAATTTCTGTAGTCACATTGCTGGTTTTGACTCAGTGACAGGAGAGACACAGAAAAGACTGCAAAGGAAAATAAAAGTGAGACTGGGAGGAGGAAGAAATATTATCTTGATTATAATACTTGGCTATTGTGACTGCTGGAAACTGTTTCTGTGAAATACATGACTACTACATTAATACTTCACAAAGCATCATGTTGATATTTTTGTAAAACAAAGTTAGAAGTCTTACAATAACTATATTTTCTCACCTAGGCTTCGGGTAAGTTTGCAAATGATTAAAAATTATAAAATTGCCTGTCAATGTCATAAAAAATAAAGTATAAGAACACAACATTTTCCTTACCAGAACAGAGTGCATTCCCATGTAAATTCTACTTAGGCAAACTAGAAAACACCAGCAGGGAATAAGAATCAGTCCATATATAAGAGGATACTAAATGAGAAAAAAAGCAAAATTAGTTAAACAAATTTAAGTTAGAGATAGACAAAAGACAAATCAAATCACTATTCTATAAATGCCACTAAAACAAGAACTTTGTGTTTTTACTCCGTATTATATTCTCAGCACCTAACCCTGAGTATGGCACATAGCAGACATTCAATAAATAACTTTACACAAATGAACAAATGAATGAAATCGTGTGTCTTCATTCTTTATTGTGGGAACTAGCTCATTTTTGCTTCTACAATGAAGATTCAATCACTGGCTTGATATAGAAAGAGGACAGGTAAGATACATACTTTTAATATGGCCTTCAAAATGAAAGGGCCTCTGGAATGGTACCTGAATCTGGTCCATGTAAATGTCTACAGTTGCCTGGGGGGGAGCACTGGCATTATCTCCCTCTCACCTCATCAGTGACTGCTATCTGTAATTTATATTGCTATTCCCCTACCTGTATTCAATATTCAACACCTTGTACTTAGTTTTTCACTTTTGCCCCCATCAACTAAAATTTCAAATTGTCCCCTTACTGAGAAAAATTTTACTGGAATACTAGGAGCAGAAACCGTAAGAAGGGACAAAGCATAAACAGAAAGTGTAGACAATTCTTGGTATCAATGGCACTAGTGGAAGAGTTGGCTTTGAATGTCCTAAGATTGGAGGGAAAGAGGAAAGGATGGATGGGCATGGTGGTAGGTTTGCAAAGGGAAGAAGGGAGGGCACATTTGGGGCTGTTCATACCTGATGACTTCAAATTTCTCGATGAAACTGAAGCCAAGGTGGTTAGAGAAGTTGGGTTGAAATAAGGAAGCAAGAGAGTTAAGTACGCTTGTAAGAAGAGTAGAAAATATTTAGTACACAATTGTTTTTTGGTATTTTGTTTTGCTTATTAGAGACAAGTTCTCACTATGTTGCCCAGGCTGGAGTACAGAGGCTATTCCCAGGTGTGATCATAGTGTACTACTGCCTTAACTCCTGGGCTCAAGTGATCCTCCTGCCTTAGCCTCCTGAGTAGCTGGAACTACAGGCAGCTTTTTTGTTTTGTTTTGTTGACATCTCTACTACACTTACCATGGTCCCCTACATTCTCCTTGAAACTCTAAATACTCTTGATAGTCATAGTTTCATACTCTCCTGGTTCCCCTTGCACCATTTATTTTTTGCTGCATTTCCCACACAAGAGCTTATCTTCTTCTTTTTGTTCCTTAAACACTGTATAAAGAAGGATTCTGTCCTTAGCTGTTACTGACAGTCTTACCTTTCCCTTTTCTTAGACAGGGTCTTATTCTGTCACCCAGGCTGATGCGCAGTAGTGCAATCATGGCTCAACCTCCCGGGCTCAAGCAATCCTTCTGCCTCAGCCTCCCGAGCAGCCAGGACTACAGATGGGTGTCTCAAACTCCTGAGTTCGAGTGATCCATGCACCCTGGCCTTGCAAAGTGCTGAGATTACAGGGGTAGTGAACCAATGCATGTGGCCCCCTTTCTTAATTTTTAACTACTACTAGGCATGCTGAAGACCTACCTATTTCCCCGGGTTTAAGAACCATATATCCAACTCTGCACATATTTCCACTTTGAGGTCCCTGGGGAGGTAAACCCACTATATGTCAAACCAAACTCGTCATCCTATCATCCACACTTGTTCCCCCTCTGATATTCCCTATTTCATTTGGAAACACCAAAAAACATGTAATCCAAATGAGAAACATGAATTATCCTTAATTCTTTCCTTTGTATTCAACCAATAATCAAGTCTTACTAATTTTATATTCTAAATATTCCTTGGAGAATAATTGTATTCTTCTCTAGGAGAATAAGTTTCTTTCTTTCTTTTTTTTTTTTCAGGGGAAAGCACGAACGCACACAGTCCCCCACTACCACGAATTATGCAGTCGAGTTTCGCACATTTGGGGAAATGGCAGGAGTCAGCACATTCGGAATGCAATGGATAAGCCTCGCCCTGGGAAAACCACCTTCATGATCATGGTATCTCCCCTGCCAGTTAAGTATGAGAATAAGTTTCTATTCTTGCTAAAGGAGGCACTAAACAGTAAACACAAAAGCATGCAAATGATATATAAATATGTGTAAGTTACATAAAATATATAAATCATATAATAAAACCTGATTAGTATGGAGAAAATAAAAAGAGAACATGTGTTGAAGAAATAGTAATGCTCATTAATATTCCTTGTGCTCCTCCTACATTTTGGATTCACTTAGACTGGGGTCATGCAACTAATTTTGGCCAGTGAACTGTGGAAAAAACTGACTTATTCCATTTTCACTCTTCCTTTGAACTCTCTCTTCCCTATAGATGTGACCCTTGGAAACCACATGTTGAGATGCATCTCAAGACGGGCATCAGTCTAGGTCCTTGAGGGTCAATAGAGCTGTTTGCTAATGCAAAATGGATATGTAACACAAGATTTTCTTTTTCCTTTTTCTTTTTTTTTGGAACAAGGTCTTGTTCTGTCACCCAGGCTGTAGTGCAGTGGTGTGATCTTAGCTCACTGCAGCCTTCACCTCCCAGACTCAAGCGACGCTCCTATCTTAGCCTCTGGAATAGCTGGGACCAGAGGTGTGCCACCACATCCAGCTAATTTTTTTTTTTATGTATGTATTTTGAAGAGACAGGGTCTCGCCATGTTGCCCATGGCTGGTCTTAAATTCCTGAGCTCAAGTGATTTGCCCACCTTGGCCTCCCACAGTGCTGAGATGAGAGGCATGAGCCACCACCCCTGGCCAAGATACAAGATTTTGTTGTGTTAAGTCACTGCAATTTGGGGATTAAGTCATTACCACAGTATAACCAAGCCTATCTTAATTAAAACAGAAATAAAAATAGGGTCATGAGTTTCAGAGTTTAAGTGGGGCAGGTTACAGTATTAAATAGAAGATAGCATAGGCTTTATTGAGAAGTTGAGAGTTGAGGCAAGATGGAATGGAGGTGAGGTGAGTGTACCTGTCAAGCAGATTATTTGTGGGAACAGCATATACCAGGCGGGGGAATCAGCGAGCAAAGTATCTGATCACCAAGCATGACGGGCAAGGAGCCTAGCTGTGGCCATAGTAGAGAGAGCAAGTAGAAGAGGTCAGGGAGGTAACCGGCGGCCAGATCAAGTAAAGCCTGGGAGGCCACCATAAGAAATCTGGCTTCTATTGTGAATCAAATGGGGAGCCACGGCAGGGTTTTTAGTAAAGCTGCTATGGAGAGAGAAAATTTTAAGAGAGCAAGGTGAAAACAGGGAGACCAGTTGGAGGCTGTTGGTATAATCTAGGTGAGAGATAACGGTGGTGTCTGTCTCTATAAGAAGGAACTTAAGCCTGTGAAGTCTATAAAGTATAATTTTTTTTTTTGAGATAGAGTCTCACTCTGTCACCAAGACTGGGGTCCAGTGGCGCAATCTTGGCTCACTGCAAAATCTGCCTACTGGGTTCCAAAGATTCTCCAGCCTCAGCCTCCCCAGTAGCTGGAATTAGAGGAAACCACCACCACGCCTGGCTAATTTTTTTGTATTGTTAGTAGAGACGGGGTCTCTCCATGTCGGCCAGGCTGGTCTCGAACTCCTGACCTCAGGTGATCCTCCCACCTCAGCCTCCCAAAGTGCTGGGATTACAGACGTGAGCCACCACACCCGGCCTAAAGTATAATTTTTTTTTTTTTTTTTTTTTTTAGAGACGAGGTCTCGCTGTGTTACCTAGGCTGGAGTGCAGTACCTATTCACAGGCAATCCCACTTCTGATCAGCACGGGAGTTTTGACCTGCTCTGTTTCTGACCTGGGCCGGTTCACTCCTCCTTAGGCAACCTGGTGGTCCCCCGCTCCCAGGAGGTCACCATATTGATGCCGAACTTAGTGCAGACACCCAACTGGCATAGCACACTACAGCCCAGAACTCCTGGACTCAAGTGATCCTCAAGCCTCAGCCTCCCAAATAGCTGGGACTACAGGCTCACACCACCGCACCAGGCCTAAAGTGTAATTTTTAAAAAGCTGTTGACAGCAAAAAAAGAGAACGAAAGAAGAAAAAAAAAATCAACTTAAAAAAAAATCTTTCTATGCTTCCTTCTTCTCTTTTTAAACTTGGGCCCTCTAGGGAAGTAAAAACGTACAAAATTACTGATAAGAGTTCTTTATACACAACAGATGAAGAAAAAAATATCACCTACAGGGTCTCAGAAGCTAGAGATTTTAAATAGGAGCAATGAATTGAAGGAGCTGAGAAACACAACATGAGAACTTCATGAAGCATGCACAAGTTTCAACAGCCGAATTGACCAAGCAGAAGAAAAGATAACAGAGGTCGAAGATCAACTCAATGAAATAAAACAAGAAGGGAAGATTAGAGAAAAAAGGGTAAAAAGGAATGAACAAAGTCTCCAAGAAATATGGAACTATGTGAAAAGACCTAATCTACGTTTGATAGGTGTACCTGAATGTGAAGAAGAGAATGAATCGAAGCTGGAAAATACTCTTCAGGATATTATCCAGGAAAACTTCCCCAAACTAGCATGGCAAGCCAATATTCAAGTCCAGGAAATACAGAGAACACCACAAAGATATTCCTCAAGAAGAGCAACCCCAAGGCACATAATCGTCAGATTCACCAGGGTTGAAATGAAGGAGAAAATGCTAAGGGCAGCCAGAGAGAAGAGTTGGGTTACCCACAAAGGGAAGCCCATCAGACTCACAGCAGATCTCTCAGCAGAGACCCTGCAGGCCAGAAGAGAGTGGAGGCCAACATTCAACATCCTTAAAGAAAAGAACTTTCAGCCTAGAATTTCATATCCAGCCAAACTAAGCTTCATAAGTGAAGGAAAAATAAATTTTTTTGCAAACAAGCAAGTACTCAGAGATTACATCACCACCAGGCCTGCTTTACAAGAGCTTCTGAAAGAAGCACTACACATAGACGGGAACAAACAGTATCAGCCATTCCAAAAACATACCAAAAGGTAAACAGCATCACCATAATGAGGAATCTACATCAACTAATGGGCAAAACAGCCAGCTAGCATTATCAGAAGCTGTGATTTTCGTCTCTGATAAAACAGACTTTAAAACAACAAAGACCATAAAAAAAAAGAGGGACATTACATGGTAGTGAAAGGATGAATGCAAGAAGAAGAGCTAACCATCCTAAATATATACGCACCCATTACAGGAGCACCCAGAAACATAGGGCAAGTTCTTAATGACTTACAAAGAGACTTACACTCCCACACAATAATAGTGGGAGACTAACATTACACTGTCAATATTAGACAGATCAACGAGATAGAAAATTAACAAGGATATCCAGGACTTGAACTCAGACCTGGAACAAGTAAACTTAACAAATATTTACAGAACTCTCCTTCCCAAATCCACGAGACATACATTTTTCTCAGTATCACATTACACCTATTTTAAAAGTGACCACATAATTGGAAGTCAATCACTCCTCAGCAATTGCATAGCATTTCACAGGTTTAAATAAAATATTGGTTGGCTGCTTATTTGCTATTTTCATCCCCTATTCCTTCCTGTCTCCATTGTTAACCACAATTATTGCCATAAAAGAGGTTTTTAATACCCATTTTTAGACTGCATTCTAGCCTGGGCAATAGAACAAGAATCCCGTTCTCTCTCCCTCTTTCTCTTCCTCTTTCTTTCTATCTTTCATTCTTTTTTTTTCTTTCTTTTGCTCTTTCTTCCTCCTTTTCTTTTTCTTTCTTAAAAAAAAATTAAATTAAAAAAAAAACATTTGGGGAACACTTGATCCAGTTCTGACTACATGAAGACTTCCATATTTAGTCCCCATTGAATAACAGAATTCTGAATTTTTAAGTATCAAAGTAAAGAAGCATTTCATCAGTAAGCAGATAAAAAAAGAATACAGATCTTTTTTTTTTTTTTTTTTGAGACAGAGTTTCACTCGTTACCCAGGCTGGAGTGCAATGGCCTGATCTCGGCTCACTGCTACCTCCACCTTCCGGGTTCAAGCAATTCTTCTGCCTCAGCCTCCTGAGTAGCTGGGATTACAGGCATGTGCCACCACACCCAGCTAATTTTGTATTTTTAGTAGAGATGGGATTTCTCCATGTTGATCAGGCTGGTCTCGAACTCCTGACTTCAGGTGATATGCCCACCTTGGCCTCCCAAAGTGCTGGGATTACAGGTGTGAGCCATTGCTCCCGGCAAGACTACAGATCTTAATGACTAAAGAAAATAACAAATTAGAAAGATTAAATAAAAGTGATATTTCTAAAGTGGGATTACATTGCAGAGGAAGAATTATGAATAACCAATTCATCTGTTATATTTATTTATTTATTTCAGATGGAGTCTCACTCTGCTACCTGGGCTACAGTGTAGTCATGTGATCTTAGCTCACTGCAACCTCCATCTCCTGTGTTCAAGCAATCCTCCCACCTCAGCCTCCCAAGTAGCTGGGATTACAGGTGTGCAATTACCATGCCTGGCTAATTTTTTAATATTTTTAGTAGAGATGGAGTTTTGCCAGGCTGGTCTTAAACTCCTGACCTCAAGTGGTCTCCCCGCCAGTAGCTGGTAGAATGCGGAAATGGGAGAGAAATCAGTTTAGGTTAAGGTCATGTTACATTTGAGATGCCTACTAGAAACTGAAGTGGAAATATCAAGTAGGCAGTTGCATATACAAGTCTGGGATTCAGGAGGGGAGTCCAGGCTAGAGACAGAAATTTGAGTCATAAACATCTGGGTTATATATAAACCCCTTAGACTGAACAAGTTCATCAAGGGAGTCAGTGTACATTGGGAAACGAACTCTGCTTAGAACTAAATGCTGTAGTATACCAAGAAGTCATAAAGAAAAGGAAAACTAACAAAGATGACTTAAAAAGAGTGGTCTCTATATATTTTAGATATTTGTAATAAATTTTATCATTTTTTTTTTTTAATTGAGACAGGGTGTCAGTCACTCTGTCAGCCAAGATGGAGTGTAGTCACACAACCTCACTTTACTGTAGCCTCAATCTCCTAGGTTCAGGTCATCCTCCTGAGTACCTGGAACCACAGACACATGCCACCACACCAGGCTAACTTTTGTACTTTTTGTAGAGATGAGGTTTTGCCATGTTGCCCAGGCTTGTCTCAAACTCATGAACTCAAGTGAGCTGCCCGTCTTGGCCTCCCAAAGTGTTGGGATTACAGGTGTGAGCCACCCCGCCTGGCCCCTATCATTTTTTCACAAAGGATAATTCCACTAAATCTATTTTTCTTGCATTTACATCTGAATGAGGACAGTGGTCCCAAATTTGTCTTTAGAGACAGTTTAACATATAATTAAAATTAAATGTAATTTGGAGCCGGATGTGTTGAGCTCACACCTTAATCCCAGCACTTTAGGAGGCCGAGGTGGGCAGATCACCTGAGGTAGGGAGTTCGAGACCAGTCTGATCAACATGGAGAAACCCCATCTCTACTAAAAATACAAAATTAGCCAGGCGTGGTAATGCATGCCTGTAATCGCAGCTATTTGGGAGGCTGAGGCAGGAGAATTGCTTGAACCCAGAAGGCGGAGGTTGCAGTGAGACAAGATCGGGCCATTGCTCGCCAGCCTGGGCAACAAGAGTGAAACTCCACCTCAAAAAAAAAAAAAAAAAAAAAAAGAAAGAAAGAAAGAAAAGAAATAAAACAGGAATTTAGAAGAAATCATTATATGAAAAAGACAGTTGCACGTGCATGTTTATAGCAGCACAATTTGCAACTGCAAAAATATAGAACCAGCCAAAATGCCCATCAGTGAACAAGTGAATAAAGGAAATGTTATAGAGGCTGGGCACAGCGGCTTATGCCTGTAATCACAGAACTTTGGGAGGCTGAGGCAGGTGGATCTCTTGAACCCAGGAGTTGGAGACCAGCCTGGCCAACATGGTGAAACCCTGTCTCTACTAAAAATACAAAAATTAGCCAGGCGTGATGGCTCATAATCTCAGCTCTCAGGAGGCTGAGGCAGGAGAATCACTTGAACTTGGGAGGCAGAGGTTGCCGTGAGCCAAGATCATACCAGTGCACTCCAGCCTGGGCAAAAAAGTGAGACTCCATCTGAAAAAAAAAAGAGGCTGGGCACAGTGGCTCACACCTGTAATCCCTGCATTTGGGAGGCCAAGACAGGTGGACACCTGACATCAAGAGTTCAAGACCAGCCTTGCCGACACGACATGATGAAACCCTGTCTTTACTAAAAATACAAAAAATTAGCCGGGCATGGTGGTGGCTGCTCATAATCTCAGCTATTCAGGAGGCTGAGGCAAAAGAATCACTTGAACCTGGGAGATGGAGGTTACAGTGGTGCCACTGCACTCCACCCTGGGCAACAAGAGCAAAACTCCAACTGAAAAGAAAAAAGACATTTCTCAATTTTTCAGCCATAAAAAGGAATAAAATAATGGCATTTACACCAACCCAGATGGAGTTGGAGACCATTTTTCTAAATGACATAGCTCAGGAATGGAAAACCAAACATTGTATATTCTCACTTAGAAGTGGGAGTTAAGCTATGAGGATGCAAAGGCATAATAAAGATATAATGGACTCTAGGGACTTTGGGGCGGGTGACAGATTAAAGTCTACACACTGGATGGCGGGCATTATTTACAGCAGGTGTCTGCGTCGCAAGCTAGTCGTCCTGAAACAGAGGCCAGAGAAGAGACAAGGGCAAGAGCATCGGATCGCCATGCCTTTCTTGGACATGTAAAAAGGTTCAGCATTAACCCAGATGGATGGTGGACAAGAAAAAGTGCTGAAGAGCCCTACAAGTTTCCTGCTCAATGCTTTTGAAAAAGAATGGATAAAATGTGCACATGGAATCGATGCTATCCGGGCAGAGAAAGAGTGCAAGATAGAACATGATGATTTCATAGAGTATACTTCGTATTAAAACGATGAGATGTATGGATACCATCTGGAAGCAACGGGATAAACTGATGAAGGAAGGGAAGTGCACCCCTCCACCTCACCACATGGGCAAGGGGGAGTCTCGGCCCTGAGCAGATACAGCTACTGATATCTGGAGGCTGATTGTCATGTTCTCTGTTCTCCACTGGAAAGGTGGTTTATGAAAAACCTCCTTGTCAAAGTGCGTAAAAATAAAGTATTGCTCCATCCTAAAAAAAACAAAAAAAGACTACACACTGGTGCAGTATACCCTGCTTGGGTGATGGGTGTACCAAAATCTTGTAAGTCACCACTAACGAACTTATTAATGTAACCAAATACTACCTGTTTCTCCAAAACTACTGAAATAATAACATTAATAAAAATAGAAAAAGAAAATATGGCCAGGCACAGTAGCTTACACCTGTAATTCCAACACTTTGGGAGGCCAAAGCGGGTGGATCACCTGAGATCAGGAGTTCGAGACCAGGATGATGGACAACATGGTGAAACCCCATCTCTACTAAATGTACAAAAAATTAGCAAGGTGTGCTGGCGGGTCCCTGTAATCCCAGCTACTCGAGGCTGAGGCAGGAAAATCGCTTGAACCCAGGAGGCACAGGTTACAGTGAGCCAAGATCGCACCATTGTACTCCAGCCTGGGCAACAAGAGCAAAACTCTGTCTCAAAAAAAAAAAAAGGGAAGGAAGAAAAAAATAAAGAAATAGACTTTAAGTAAAAAACTATTACAAAAGCCCTTTGCCTCACCCTCACTGTTCTTCTGAAAACAAGATGGGTCACCAGCAGCTTATCTTCAAAACTTCAGCGAGCTTGTGCCCTTGTAAGTCTGCTCAAATTGGCAAAGTCTGATCTGGAAATAGAGCCTCGACAATATATGAACCGAGCAGAGCCTCAAAATAAATGAATCAAACAATGGCAGAATTAAAGAGAAAAACAGTTCTACAAGCCAGCATCATCAGCACTGAAAACCTGCTTTTCCACATAGCCCTTTCCCTATGTAACACATAGAAAGTAGTTCTTTTTTTCTTTTTCCAGGTGTGGGTCACCACCCCCAGCCCAGAAAGTATTTCTTAAATTCTTTTCCAATCTTCTGATCTTGTGTCAGCTGCAAGTTTAACATTTTTCATGTATATCATCTTCTGAAACATGCTAGCCAGCCAGAATTACCCAACAAGGGTTTAATATTTTCCTGACTATGAGTAACATGCCTATAAATTTTCTTGGCCATATACTACAGATACTACTTTCTGGAGTGGCCTTATATACAGATTGGTGAAATTTCTCTTCCTTTTCTGAAATGTAGACGATCATTAATTCATTAACATTGAACTCATGGCCAAGAGGCACTATAACTCATGCCTGAGTGAATTTTTTTTTTTTTTTTGAGATGAAGTTTCACTCTGTCACCCAGGCTAGAGTGCAGTGGCATGATCTTGGCTCACTGCAGTCTCTGCCTCCCAGGTTCAAGCGATTCTCCTGCCTCAGCCTCCCGAGTAGCTGGAATTACATGCGCCTGCCACCACACCCAGCTAATTTTTATATTTTTGGTAGAGACGGGGTTTCACTATGTTGGTCAGGCTGGTCTCAAACTCCTGGCCTCAGGTGATCCACCCGCCTCAGCCTCCCAAAGTGCTGGGATTACAGGTGTGAGCCACCATGCCCAGCCACCTGAATAAATTTTACATCTAATATAAACATATTATTTGAGGCACCTCCCTGCCATCTTGTACTTAGAAACACTAGACAGCACATTAGCAGCACTGCAATTGAGGGCCCATTTAAACAGTGAATTCACCAACAAAAAGCAGAAAAATGCAGAAAACACGACACTAAACAGATTGTGAAAAGGATACTTGTTTACAACATGATAGTTGAAACAAGGTAAAGGACCATTACCTGGTTCATCCTCAGCTGAGAATGTCAAATTTTCCACCACTTTGCACATGTCTGTGAACGACTGTGAAAATGCCACAAGCACTGATTTTGGGATTACAAATAAATATTAGCGAGTAGGTGAATTCACAAATATGGAATCCATGAATAAGGATTGACTATACTTAAGAATTAAACTACTCTTAACCAATGGGTCAAAGAAAAAAAAAATCACCAAGGAAATCAAAAAAATAGAGAAAAACAAAAACATACCAAAATTTATGGAATGTGGTGAAAGAAGTGTTCAGAGAAAAATTATAGTAATAGCCTAAATTAAAAGGAAGAAATATCTCAAATCAGTAACAACTCTACACCTTAACGAACTAGTAAAAGTGGAGCAAACAAAATCCATAGCTAGCACCACTAAGGAAATAATAAAATGGTTACAGTAGAGAAAAGTGAAATAGAGAATAGAAAAACAATAAAAAGAATCAGCAAAACTAAAGTTGTTTCTTTGAAAAGACCATCAAAATTGATAAATTTTTGGCCTGACTGACAAAAAAAGAGAGAACATGCAATTAACTGAAATCAGAAATGAAAGTGGGGACATTACTATTGATCTTACAGAAATAAAATAGAACATAAAAGTATGAAAAACTGTATGCCAACTAATTAGATAACTCAGATGAAATGGAAAAATTCCTAGAAAAACAAAATCACTAAAACTGACTCAACAAGAAATAGCAAGTCTGAACAAATTTATAACGAGACATTGAATGAATAATCAAAAACCTCCCAACAAAGAAAAACCTAGGACCTTATGGTTCCATTGGTGAATTATATCAAACATTTAAAGAATAATATCAATCCTTCTCAAATTCTTCTAAAAAATAACAGAAAGAATGCTTTATAATTCATCTTATGAAGCCAGTATTACCCTGATACCAAAACCACCCAAACCATCACAAGAAAAAAAATTACAAATCAGTATTTCTTATGAATGCTGATTTAAGAATTCTTTACAAACTATTAGCACCCCCAAATCAGCTGCATATTCACAGAATTATGTATCGTGCTGCAGAGGGATGTCCTAGAAATGCACAAGTAGTTTAATATAGGAAATTCAATCAACATAATATACCATATTACGAGAACCAAGGGAAAGAAAACCACACACATAATCACCTTGATGCAAAAAAGCATTTAAGAAAACTCAACCCCTTCATAATAAAAACATGAAAAAAACTAGAAGGGAATTTCATCAACATGATAAAGAACGTGTATGAAATATCTACAGATGGCTGAGCATGGTGGCTCACGCCTGTCATCTCAGCACTTTGGGAGGCCAAGGCAGGTGGATAACCTGAGGTCAGGAGTTTGAAGAACAGCCTGGCCAACATGGTGAAACTCTATCTCTACTAAAAATACAAAAATTAGCCAGTCCTGGTGGCCAGTACCTGTAATCCCAGCTACTCAGGAGGCTGAGGCCTGAGAATTGCTTGAACCCAGGAGATGGAGGTTACAGGGAGCCGGTATCATGCCACTGCACTCCAGTCTGGGTGACAGAGCAAGACTGTCCCAAAAAAAAAAGAAAGAAAAGAAAGGAAAGGAAAAAAGAAAAGATCTACAGATAGCATAATATTCAATGGTGAAAGACTGAAAGCTTTCCCTCTAAGATGAGGAAAAAGACAAGGCTTTCCACCTCTCACCACTGATACCTAACATGGTATTAGAAGTTCTAGTCAGAACAATTAGGCAAGAAAGAAACAAGAGATCTAAGTCAGCAAAACAGAAGTGAAGTTTCCCCTTATCTGCAGTTTCAGTTTCCACAGTTGCAGATATCTGAGGTCAACTGTGGACCAAAAATAAATGAGCAGAGTAAAATAAGATATTTTGAGAGAGAGAGACAGACCACATTCATAGAACTTTTATTTCAGTATATTGTTAAAATTGTTCTATTTCTTAGTTATTGTTGTTAATCTCTTACTGTGACTAATTTATAAATTCAACTTTACCACAGATACATATGTACAGGAAAAAAAAAAAAAAATATATATATATATATATACAGAGTTGAGTACTATCCACAGTTTCAGGTACCCACTGGGGGTCGTGGAACGCATCCTCTGCTGATGAGGAGCACTACTAGATCCCTATTCACAGATGATGTGATCCTAAAGATAGAAAATCCCAAAGAATCCATGAAGAAAACATATTAGAGTCAATAAATGAATTCAGCAAAGTTGCAGGGTAAGACGAACACTCACAAATCAATTGTGTTTCTATATATCAGCAATAAAAAAAAATCCCAAAATTAAAGTAAGAAAAATAATTCCACTTTCAATAGCATCCTAAAGAATAAAATACCTATATGTAGGAATAAATTTAACCAAGGAATTGAAAGGTTTGTATACTGAAAATTATAAAACATTACTGAAAGAAATTCAAGACCTAGTTCATGAAAAGACATCCCATGTTTATGGATTATAAGACTTAATACATTAAAACTTAATATGTTAAGAAGGCACTATTATCCAAAGTGATCTACAGTCAATGTAATCCCTATTGAAGTTTTTTTGGGGGGGTGGGGTGGGGAGTGGAGGCTCGCTTTATTACCCAGGCTGGAGTCCAGTGGCTCAATCACAGTTCACCACAGCCTCCAACTCCTGGACTCATGTGATCCTCCTGCCACAGCCTCCCTAGTAGCTGGGACTTCAGGTGTGCACCACCATACCCTACTAATTTTTTAATCTTTTGTAGAGATTGGCGGGGTTCTCAGTATGTTGCCCAGGCTGGTCTCAAACTCCTGGGCTCAAGTGATCCTCCCATTTTGGCCTCCCAAAGCACTGGAATTACAGGCCTAAGCCACTATGCCCAGCCCTTCTATCAATGTTCTAAGTACATTTTTGCAGATACTGCAAAGGTGATCCTCAAATTTATATGGAATTGCAAAAGATCCTGAAGAGCCACAACAATACTAAAAAAGAAGAACAATGTGGAAGGATTCATACTTTTCCATTTCAAAATTTATTACAGTATTCAAAACAGTGAGGTACTGACATAAGATCAGACATACAGACCAATAGAATAGAATTGTGGGCCCCAAAAGTAAACCCATATATCTATGGTTAATTGATTTTCAACAAGAATGCCAAGATCATTAAATAGGTAAAGAATAGGCTCTTTAACAAATAGCGCTAGGACGTCTGAATATCTACATGCAAAAGGATAAAGTTAGACTCCTAACTCACATCATATATACACTCAAAATGGGTCAACAACTCAAATATAAGAGCTAAAAACTTTTAGGAAAAAACCATAGGGGCTGAGTGTGGTGGCTCACACCTGTAATCCCAGCATTTTGGGAGGCCAAGGCAGAAGAATTGCTTGAGCCCAGGTACTCAAGTCCAGCCTGGGCAATAAAGCAAGACCCTGTCTCAATAAAGAAAAAATATCTACATTTTTTTTTTTTTGAGACGAAGTCTTGCTCTGTTGCTCAGGGTGGAGTGCAGTGGCGTGATCTCAGCTCACTGCAACCTCCGCCTCCCGCGCTCAAGGGATTCTCCTGCCTCAACCTCCCGAGTAGCTGGTATTACAGGTGCATGCTACCATGCCCAGCTAATTTTTGTATTTTTAGTAAAGACAGGGTTTCACCATCTTGGCCAGGCTGGTCTTGAAGTCCTGACCTCATGATCCACACTCCTAGGCCTCCCAAAGTGCTAGAATCACAGGTGTGAGCCACCAGGCCCAGTCAAAAAAATTTTTTTAAGAAAAAAACACAGGGATAAATCTTTATGACTCTGAATTAGGCAACAGATTCTTAACTATGACACCAAAAGCATGTGTAACAAAAGAAAAAAATGGGTAAACTGGAATTTCATCAAAATTTACAACCTGGCCAGGGGTGGTGGTTCAGGCCTATAATCTCAGCATTTTGGGAAGCTGAGGCTGGTGGATCACTTGAGGTCAGGAGTTCAAGACCAGCCTGGTCAACATGGTGAAACTCCATCTCTACCAAAAATACAAAAAATTAGCTGGGCATGGTGGTGCGTACCTGTAATTTCAGCTACTTGGGAGGCTGAGGTGGAAGAATCACTTGAACCCAGGAGGCAGAGGTTGCAGTGAGCCAAGATCATGGCACTGTAGTCCAGCCTAAGTGACAGAGCGAGACTCCATCTCAAAAAAATAAATAAATAAACAAACAAACAAAAAACTCAGGTGCACCAAAGGAAATTATCAAGAAAGTAAAAAGATAGTCTGCCAAGTGAGGGAAAATATTTGCAAATGATATATTTAATAAGAATCTAGTAGGCAGAATTTGTAAAGAACTCTTACAACTCAAAAACAGAGACAACACAATTGAAAAATAGGCAAAAGATCTGAATAACATTTCTCCAAATAAGACGTACAAGTTGCCAACAACCACATGAAAATACGCTTGCCTGACATGGTGGCTCACATTTGTAATCCCAGCACTTTGGGGGGCAGAGGTGGGCAGATCACTTGAGCCCAGGAGTTTAAGATAAGCCTGGGTAACATGGCGAAACCCTGTCTCTAACAAAAATATAAAAATTAGCCAGGCATGGTGGCAAGTGCCTGTGGTCCCAGCTACTTGGGAGGCTGAGGTGGGGGGATTGCTTGAGCCTGGGAGGTAGAGATTATGATGAGCAGAGATCACGCCCCTGCATTCTAGCATTCTACCCTGGGCAACAAAGTAAGACCTTGTCTCAAAAATAAAAAATAAAATAAAAAATATATATATACACACACACATGCTCAACATCTTATTCATTGTGAAAATTTAAATCAAAATCACAGTGAGGTGCAACTTCATACTCACTAGGATAGCTATTATAACAAAAAGAAAAAAGACAGGAAAGTAGCAAGTATTGGTGAGGATGTGGAGAAACTGGAAGCTTTATACATTGCTGCTGGGATGTAAAACGATGCAGCTGCTATGAAAAGCAGTTTAGCAGTTCCTCAAAAAGTTAAACACAGAATTACCATATGACCTACATTTCTACTTTCAACTATATCCCCAAAATAAATGAAAACTAGTACTTAAACAAATATATTTATACATATGTTCATACCAGTACTATTCACAATAACCAAAAGGCAGGCAAAGCCCAAGTGTTCATCAACAGATAAATGGGTAAATTATTTGTGGTACATACAGACAATGGAATAGTAGTCAACACAAAAGGAATAAAGTACTGATGCATGCTACAACGTGGATGAACTTCAAAAACGTTATGTTAAGTAAATGAAGCCAGACACCAAAGGCCACATATTACACAATTCCATTTATATGAAATATCCAAAACAGGTAAACCTATAGAGCCACATCATGGATGGTTGCCAGGGGCCAGGGGGAGAGAGAAATGGGGAGCAAATGCTTAATGGGTATGGGGTTCCCTGTTGGGGTGATGAAAGTGTTTTGAAACTAGATAGAAACAATGGTTGTGTGACATTGTGAATGTACTAGAGCTGACTTATTCACTTCAAAATTAATTTTTTTTACAAGTTAAAAAAATAAAAAAGGAACATATCCAGAACATGACCACTTCTACTTCTATCATTATTACCTGCTCTAAGCCACCAGCAATTCTCTCCTGCCTGTATTACTGTGATATGTGTCTGGCACATAGTAGGCAGTTAATTAATACTTGTTGAATGAAGTAAACATAAGCCTTCAGCTACCAGTCTTACCATATTAGATTCACGATAACATAGTATCAAAGGCCATAGCATCATTCAGTTCCTGGCTTCAAACATGGGCTATGTTAACCCTTAGTCCTAAGAGCATCTGGGAAATCCAACATTATAAACTGCAATCTGAACATCCTTTTGAGTAAACTTAAGATAACAGAATCCCAGCACTGTGGGAGGCCTGAGATGGGCGGATCACCTGTGGTCAGGAGTTTGAGACCAGCCTGGCCAACATGGCGAAATCCTGTCTCTCCTGAAAATACAAAAATTAGCTGGTCCTGGTAGCATGCACCTATAGTCCCAGCTACTTGGGAGGCTGAGGTGGGAGAATCACTTGAACCCGGGAGGCACAGATTGCACTGAGGGAGATCACACCACTGCACTCCAGCCTGGGTGACAGAGCGAGACTCCATCTCAAAAAACGTAAACAAAAACTGACCTATATCTAGTCCTGTAATGTACACATTAAATGAGAAAAATATAATTTAAAACACTTTCAGTCTATGGTTTTGACCTAGTCACATCTGATGTCAGTGTAATTACTGTTTCTCTTTTGAACTCTTAAGTTACAAAGAATCAATTTAGCAACAGAAGTCACTATATAAGCATTATACTGAAAAATATATTTTATATCACAAACCACAATAAGGGAAGTGCTATTTACTACCATACTAGTTGGTACAATCTTAAGTTAAAAAAAACAGGATCCGTGTTCCAGTTCCTATTAAGGAAAGCATCCATGAGGAAAGAGTACAGCTACATGCTACAGCTTGTAAAACGTCAGAGCTGCAGGCAGGCCCCAGCATTCCAGATGATGAAGAAATTCCTGATTCCCTCTCCAGAAACCAATAAATACAGACTTCCAAGCAGTTTCTAAGTCATTAGTACTTCTTATCTACTGAAGTATTTTGTCTTGGATAATCTAGCCTCATCTGCTACCAGGCTCCAGAAAACTTCTCCAGTGCTTTGTGTGGATTTTGCGTGTTTTTTTTTTTTTTTTAAATCCCTATTCAAACCTCCAAAATTGAGAACAAATCTAGTCTGTGGTGACAACAGTTGTGTAGCTAGCTGCCTCAGCACTCAGAAAGTGCGTGTAGTAGGCTCATTAAGTACAATAATTTTCAAAATGCAAAACACATTATAATGACAAACTCAAATTCTGTCTTTTCCACATTAGTAAATTTAGCAATTCTTTAAGAGCTTAGTTTCTATTTTTTTAAAAGTCAGAACTAGGGGATCTATCTCTTCCCCCTTTCCTCAGCCATAGCAATCTAACCGACCTTTCTCTTACTTCTAATATGTATTTGTGGTATGATCCTCCACTCTCTTCACTTCTTTTCTATTCTTACCTAACCCAATCTTTCTTTTTTTCTTGGTACTCAACTGGCTATACCAGCAATCCTTTCTTTTCTTTCTTTTTTTTTTTTTTTTTTTTTTGAGACAAGAGTTTTGCTCTTGTCCCCCAGGCTGCAGTGCAATGGCGTGATCTTGGCTCACTACAACCTCTGTCTCCCAGGTTCAAGCGATTCTCCTGTCTCAGCCTCCCCAGTAGCTGGGATTACACAGGCGCCCACACCATGCCTGGCTTTTGTTTTTTGTTTTTTGTTTTTTTTTTTTAGTAGAGACGGGGTTTCACCATGTTGGCCAGGTTTGTCTTGAACTCCTGACCTCAGATGATCCTCCTGCCTTGGCCTACCAAAGTGCTGGGATTACAGGCATGAGCCACCACACCCAGCCAGCAATCGTTTATTTCTGAACATTAATCTGACTAGATTTTTTTTAAAGTCAAAATTCAATTCTAGGCAGATATTAGGAGAAATGAATATGGATTTATTCTTTACTGAGAGGTTAAGAGATTAAGTAATTTTTATTTGACACACAATTTACTATATCAAGTACTATTCTAAGAGCCTTACAAATATTAACCCATGTAATCATCCAAACAACCTTATGAGGTAGCTATTCTAATTTATCTCATTTTATAGATGAAACTAAGACACAGACGGGTCAATTTTTTGCCCTAAGTCAACTAGCTATTAGGTTATGGATCTGTGATTCAAATACAGGAAGTCTGATTCCTGAGTCTGAGCTCTTAACTACTATACTATGCTGCCCTTCATATATAAAGTTGTTCAGTATGTTAATTTCTTTTATCCTTAGGATCAAGCAGAGTATCACTCAAATATATATATATATTTTTTTAAGAGACAGGGTTTCTCCGTGTTGGTCAGGCTGGTCTCGAACTCCCGACCTCAGGTGATCCACCCACCTCAGCCTCCCAAAGTGCTGGGATTACAGGCATGAGCCACCACGCCCAGCTCACTCAAATATTTTTAAAGTTTTTCTTAGAATGGAGGCTAAATAAAAATTTCATTTAATTAGAGGTAGAAGAGATCTTAAACATATTCATTCTGGTTGGGAGTAGTGGCTCACGCCTGTAATCCCAGCATTTTGGGAGGCCAAGGCGGGCAGATCATCTGAGGCCAAGAGTTTGTGACCAGCCTGGCCGACATGGTGAAACTCCATCTCTACTAAAAATACAAAAAAAAAAAAAAAAAAAAAAAAAAAAAAAAAACACACACACACACATACATATAAATTCTATCCCTCTCTCTTTACAGTTAAAGAACAGACTTGTGGATGCTAAATAACAATTAGTATTATATTCCAGTGACCTATTTTAATTCCTTTTCCAATTTATCATGCTTCTTACTTTACACTTTCATCACTACACAAATGAGTATTTTAAGTTTGGCAGGGGTTTCCTGGTTTCTGTTTTCTTTTTTGTAGAGAATGTTGAGCTATATCTGTGGCATTTATGTACTTCCTCTAATAAGAATGTTTTTATTGAAATTAAATCTTTAGATCTCATAAAGAGCAGAAAGTAAAAATTACAAGTCCTTCACATTATTTTCAAATACATAAAAATGTACCAAACCCAAAACAGATCACATGACATCCTAGATGTTTTTACTTTCATACCACTATCTAATCTTTTCACTGCACATCCTTGATCACAGGAACATTTATCTAAACATTTCCTTCAGTTAATTCTAGCAAAGGGCTTTTTTCTTTCTGATACACTTTTCTCACTATTATACATAATAAGAATTATTGTGTATATTTTGGCATGCTCCCTTTACAGTCATTGAAGATAGTAAAACTAAGTCAATAAAATCACTTGCAATTAAAACAGTTACAAAAACTGTCTTTAATACAATTTAAATTTTTCAGAGTAACTTAAATATGGGAGGCAGACACAGGGAAGAATTTCTGCTCAATTTTAGGAATGAATAGTATACATGTAAACAGATGACAATAAAGACACATTAAAGATAGACATGCCTTGTTCTCATACATTACTAGTGTAATGAAAACTGATACAACCTTTCTGGAAAGCATTTTGTCAATACACAGAATTGCTCTAAATGTTGACACATATTGACCCAGTAATCCTTCTAGAATTCTATATTAAAGACATAGAAATGTGGGTAAGGATTTATATTTTTAAATGTCATAAAATTATTTAAAACATGCAATAATTATAAATCAAATTTCTTGGTTATAATGAAGTAGTTAAAAATATGAGTTTATGAAATTATATAGACCTGACTGTCACCATTTACTACCTGCATTATATTGGAACTCCAAACATATAAATAACAGAAACCAATTTAGATTGTTTTAAGAAGAAAAAAAGAAGATATATTAAAAGGATAGAGAGAACAGAACTCTAAGGTGGAATGAGGCTAAACTTGAAGAAGAAATCACAACTATAAACAGAACAGGACTAACTCTTCTTTCTATATTTCCACTTCATTTTTCCTTTTCTGCAGACCAGCTTCTCAGCTTTTCAGTCCACATGACACATGAAGGCTTCTGAATTTACTTTCTCTTTGAGAAAACCAGCCCACACTCTGTACCTATTCACAATTCCTAAGGGACGAGATCTTGTTAAAAAA
The DNA here is from genome assembly GCA_004027715.1 of Plecturocebus donacophilus. Taxonomy (NCBI): domain Eukaryota; kingdom Metazoa; phylum Chordata; class Mammalia; order Primates; family Pitheciidae; genus Plecturocebus; species Plecturocebus donacophilus. The sequence continues at coordinate 4,293 of PVKP010012436.1, read as the reverse complement.
AAATAATAATAAAAATACAGCTTTCTTGGGAGGCCAAGGCAGGCGGATCACAAGGTCAAGAAATTAAGACCATCCTGGCCAACATGGTAAAACCCCGTCTCTACTAAAAATACAAAAATTAACTGGGTGTGGTACTGTGTGCCTGTAGTATCAGCTCCTCAGGAGGCTGAGGCAGGAGAATCACTTGAACCCAAGAGGCAAAGGAGGTTGCAGTGAGCCAAGATCCTGCCACTGCACTCCAGCCTGATGACAGAGGGAGACTCCATCTCAAAAAAAAAGAAAAGAAAATACAACTTTCCTATAGATAAGGGAGCTTTTAGAGAGTGGCAAACTAGGCAGACACCCCAAAAGATACCTACTTCTTCAGTTGTAGAACCATGGGCTAGCCACATAATCTTTTTACATCTTAGTTTCCTCATCTATAAATGGGGATACTAAGACCTATAATAATTATAATCCTACGGTATAGAAACTATTCCATAGGAATATTTTTTAAATTTCATTCATTAAGATTGTTTTCTTTCTTTTTTTTTTTTTGAGACACAGTTTCACTCTTGTTGCCCAGACTGGAATGCAGAGGCGTGACCTCGGCTCACTGCAATCTTTAAGCAATTCTCCTGCCTTCTCTCCAGGGTTTAATTCTCTCCAGGGTTTAAGCAATTCTCCTGCCTCAGCCTCCCAAGTAGCTGGGATTACAGGTACCTGCACAACGCCCAGCTAATTTTTAGTATTTCTAGTAGAGATGGGGTTTCACCAAGTTGGCCAGGCCTATCTTGGAACTCCTAACCTCAGGTGATCCACCCACCTCAGCCTCCCAAAGTGCTGAGATTACAGGCATGAGCTACTGCACCCGGCCATTAAGACTGTTTTCTAGGAATTTATATTAGTGGGAAAATTCATGACATAATGTATTATTCAAGGTTCTCCTGATAAACAGAACCAATAGGATACGTATATCTACATATACAAAGTAAAGTTTAAAGAACTGGTCATGCAATTGTAGAGACTGGCAAGTCCAAAATCTGCAGGGAGGCCAACAGGCTGAAGACCCAGGGAAGAGTTGATGCGCAGCTCAAGTCTAAAACCATTCTGTTGGCAGAATTCCCTTTTCTTTGGGGGAGGTCAGTCTTTCTTCTCTTAAGGCCTTCATCTAATTGGATAAGATCTACTCATATTATGGAGGGTAATCTGCTTTATTCAAAGTCCACTGATTTAAATGTTAAACTCATCTAAAAACTACCTTCAGAAAAACATCTAGAATAGTGTTTGATCAAAAATCTGAGTACTCTGGCTGGCCATGGTGGCTCACGCCTATAATCCTAGCACTTTGGAAGCCTAAGGTGGTGGATCACTTGAGGTCAGGAGTGTGAGACCAGCCTGGCCAACATGGCAAAACCCCAACTCTACTAAAAATATGAAAATTAGCCAGGCATGGTGGTGCTTGCCTGTAGTCCCAGCTACTCAAAAGGCTGAGGTAGGAGAACTGCTTGAACCTGCTTATAAAAATATGTAAGTTACTATGGCCTATTTTATTGTTTAAAGTGACTTATGAAGCATTCTATTGTGTGTTTATATGTTTTTTGCAGAAATCCCCCCCTTTTTTGAGACAGAGTTTCACTCTTGTGAAACTCAGACCCATAGAAAAGGGACACAAATGAGATAAGCCCTGTGATTGCATTATCCTCCTGCTACAGGCAGTTTCCAGGGTATAGCACAGGAGGAAGAATCAAAACTGAATCTAGCAGTTTCACTGAGTTAAGGGGAGAAAGACTGGTGTTCTGGGAGGCCAAAGAGGCTGTAATTTGCAGGACAGAGTTATTGGAGAGACAAATCTGAGACTGAGCCCTGGAGATATGTAGAGGGAACTCATGAAGTTGCTGGCCGAGTACTAATCTATACATGCATGGAGAGAAAGTTCACTAGACTGGAGAAAAAACTACTGGAGAGTAGCTGGCCAAATGATTCCCAAAGCTCATACAAGATTGCAATTGCTTTCCCATCAAGCAGTGAAGAAGAAATTGTATAGAGTAGTTAAAAGGTTATCACGTAAGTAGTGAGGCTAAATTAGACTTAGCCTATGATTATTCTGTACCCTTCCTATCAAGCCTAGAAGGATTTAAACTGACAAGTAATTTAACCACACACCAGAACAAAGTCCAAGATTATGTAAAGAAATACAACAAAATCCAAAACTCTATATAAATTACCAAGCAAGGAATTAGGAAAATATGATCTATAATCAGGAGAAATATTAGAAACACATAAAGATGACAAAGTTGATGGAATTAATAGATAAATAAATAGATAAATTAATAGATAAATACCACATGCATTAGAAATAATAGCGCTGCGGCTGTGTCAATGTTGAAACAAGACTACAAAGAAGGAGAAATGACGTTGAAGTCAGCACTGGCTTTAGCTATCAAAGTGCTAAATAAGACCATGGGTGTTAGTAAACTGTCTGCTGAGCAAGTGGAAATCGCAACATTAACAAGAGAGAATGGAAAGACGGTAATCAGAGTTCTCAAACAAAAAGAAGTGGAACAGTTGATCAAAAAACATGAGGAAGAAGAAGCTAAAGCTGAGCGTGAGAAGAAAGAAAAGGATAAGTAGACAAAATCAGAGATTCGGTCACTCATTTGGGGCACCATTTCGGTGTAAAAGCTGTCCTACTCTTCCACACTAACAAGGCTTTGACTTTTTTTTAACTGGTGCAGTGAGAAAATAGGACATTACATACTGAATTGGGTCCTTGTAATTTCTGTTCAATTGAATACTTTATTGTAATGATGAGGATTACTTTCCATGGACATCTTAATCTTCCACACACATCCCCTTTTTTTGGAATAAAATTTGGAAAATGGAAAAAAAAAAACACAGGTCGGGGGTGGGGAGTTGGGGGGAGATAGCATGGGGAGAAACGCCAGATATAGGTGAAGGGGAGAAAGGCAACAAATCACACTGCCATGTGTGTACCTATGCAACAATATCGCATGTTCTTCACATGTACCCCAAAACCTAAAATGCAATAAAAATAAATAAATAAATAAATAAATAAATACCTTAAAATTGCTATAAAAATCTTATAAATTTGCTGGGCAAAGTAGCTGACACCTGTAATCTCAGCACTTTGGGAAACCAAGGTGACAGGAGAGCATGAGCCCAGGAGTTTGAGACCAGCCTGGGCAACACAGTGAGACCTTGGCTTTAAACAACAAAAAAATTTTTTTTTTTTTAAATTAGGTGTGGTGGCATGCACCTGACTTCCTAGTTACTCTGGATGCTAACACAGGAGGATCCCTTAAACCCAAGAGTTCGAGGTTTTTGGATTTAAGATCTTACAATTGCACTCCCGCCTGGGTGACAGTGAGACTCTTTCTCCAATAATAATTTTTTTTTTTTTTGAGAGAGAGTCTCGCTCTGTCACTCAGGCTAGAGTGCAGTGGCATAATCTCAGCTCACAGCAACCTCCACCTCCTGAGTTCAAGCAATTTTCCTGCCTCAGCCTCCCAAGTAGCTGGGATTACAGGTGCCCACCACCACACCCAGCTAATTTTTGTATTTTTAGTAGAGACAGGGTTTTACCATGCTGGCCAGGCTGGTCTCAAACTCCTGACCTCAGGCAATCCACCTGCCTTAGCCTCCCAAAGTGCTGGGATTACAGGCATGAACCACTGGGCCCGGACCCCAAAAGTAATTTATAAAAATCTTCTAAACTTACTCAAGAATATAGAGATATAATGAGCTGAGAAACCGAAGATTTTTTTGTTTTTGAGATGGAGTCTTGTTCTGTCGCCAGGCTGTAGTGCAGTGGCATGATCTCAGCTCATGGCATCCTCCACCACCCAGGTTCAAGTGATTCCCTGCCTCAGCCTCCTGAGTAGCTGGGACTACAGGTGCACACCACCACGCCCAGCTAATTTTTTTGTATTTTTAGTAGAGACAGGGTTTCACCATATTGGCCAGGATGGTCTCGATCTCCTGACTTCATGATCTGCCTGCCTCGGGCTTCCAAAGTGCTGGGATTACAGGTGTGAGCCATCACACCCGGCCTGAAGACTTTTTTAAAAGACCCAAATGCAATTTCTAGATATAAACTATGCAGAATCTGAAATTATACCGTATCCTACTTGATAAAATTACCAGAACATTAGAGATTGCAAAAGAACAGGTAAGTGAACTTAAAGTCATAGCAACAGAAACTGTAAAAAAGGAAGCAGAGAAAACAAAAAAATTGGGGAAAAAAAAAAAAGCCGAGCATGGTGGCTTACACCTGTAATCCCAGCATTTTGG